>BPLR01016546.1:0-102951 GCA_021605095.1 Caerostris extrusa
TGTGTCCAAAAAGGTGGGCCAACTCGTTTTGACAGGTGGTCATAATGTTTTAGCTCTGTGTATATATATATATATATATATATATATATATATATATATATATATATATATATATATATATATATATATATATATTTGTGTGTATGTGTGTTTCGTAAATCTACAATCTACAAGGAAGTATGCTTTTATTAATGTATGTAGGGTAATCGGGGAAATTTGATTTCAAAAAGGACTTCAATAATATTTTTTATTTCTTTGAGTTCTATGCAGCTGGCAAAACACTTTAGACAGTTGTTTTTGATTCCTTAAGGCAAGCGATGCACCTACGTTACCTCACTTAGCACAACCCAGGATGTGCGTGTAGCTTGAAGATAAGCTGGGCCAGAACGCGGAGTAACAACTGTACAACGGAGTAGACTGACAGCATTTGGTGTCACTCTCATAACTTATGGCGTATTGTTTATTTCTTAAACCAATTATCTTTCGGAGATCTGTTCTCTCGAGAATCAGAGATATTTTTACCTCTTCTTTTCTTAACTACTTAGGGTCTTCGCATCTAGATTTTTTAATTAGATATTTGCAAATATTATGGTAGTTTAAATACTGTATTATGTATATTAATTAAATTGCTGATTATTATATCCATATCTTATCGTTATTTACTTAGTAATAGACTATTATTAACTATTTCTCTAAAAAACTAATTCTGAAATAAATTTTTCAATTTTTCACAACTTAAAAAAATTGTAGAAAAAAAAACTATTAAGATCTCAACAGTTGCTACTAAACCTCATTATTCATGCCTTTTTCTGACGGAAAATTCTTTTTATGTTATATATACATATATATTTTTTTCGGAGATTAATTTTTAATTTCAGGTTTTCGCAGAAATTGATCAAATCAGATTTGCTTGTGGGAGTGCATTTCTCCCTAGTAAATGTCCAAAGTGAATAATGATTGATGATACTATCTACAATTTTCAGATTATTGCAATTTGTGAACTTAAGTTACATTAATATTTATAATTAATGCACACTGACCAGGAATGATTCTAGTATGATAATTTGTTAGATAAGAATATCGAATATTGCTTATATAATACGGTTACAAACGAAGCATGCGTAATCTTCTCCTTACATCACTAAATATAAATCATTAATTCATCTTGCGCAGCTTTTTGAATTAAATATTAAATGAGTCATATTGAAAATGTATGAGGAAAATCACGCATTTCGCATAGCATGTTCATTTTAAATATCTTTATACATTCAATAGAAATTGTTTTTGAATTAAAAATTATTAATTTTTTAACAATAGAAAAAAATATAATTTTTAATAAAAATATAACATTTTTTTAGTAATTCCTAGTAAATCAAATTAAATATGATGTGCATTTTCAAATATAAATGTCTCGAATTAATACAGCTTTCCAGATATGCATTGATTTAAATGAGCATTCAAGCTTATAATCTTAATATGCTTCTATAAATTTAACTTTAATACATGTCAGATAAAGATTATCTAAACTACTGTTTGTTTACTAAATTATGGTTTTGTGAGATCTTATTCATTGATTTATCTATCGATTATTGAGTTTTATTCATGTGACTTTTGAAAAATAGTCAATGGATAAAAAATCGACCAGTCTTTATGATAAGTGAAAAATATAGTGAATAATTGGATCGCAGTAATAGTGTATGTTGGGATATTGGGTAATAGATAAACGATATCCTAGTGAATACTGTTTGCTTTCTTTCATACACTCTAGCAATGTGGTGCTGTAAACAGGTCTTAAAGGAACCTCTGAAAGCTTGAAAAAGATTCATCACTTTAGTGAGGCATTCGTTACTATTGAGTATATGTTCTTGAAAAAGGTATGGAATTCACTAACTCATCTCTGCAAAACATCAAGTAAGATATTATAAAAGCGAATACAATAGTTTTTCAGATTAAAATGCAAACATCGATACTTATTCAAAATCAAGATGTTTTTGAAAAGGTGTTTTCTTGGCATTTACTTGCAAATTTTGATGCTTTAGTTATTCTTGCAGATAGCTAAAGCATCATGAGATCATGAGATAAAATTAAAGATAATGAGATAAAATTGTAAGATTTTCTTCCTCATAAGGAGATACATACGAAGAAATAACCGATTTTTGGTGTGAATACGGTGGTTGAGTAATGATATTAGTATCAGTTTGGAGAAAAAGTCACGAAGAATCAATGCAGTGTGAACTGGCCCATTCAGTGTTTTCGGTACCAATCGAGATTTGACGCATTTTGACGCCCAAAATGAAATTAACCTATCCTTTTGAAATTTCAACATCATCAGCATGGCCTCTAATTGTAAATCGACGGTTTGCAAGCACCAAAGCTTTAGTTTTTGGGCGTCGGTTGAGGCCTTCGTCTTCAACGCGTTCTCTGCCTTCTTTTGAACTGTTTATACCACTTCTAAACATATATTTTCGATATAGGAATGCTCACCGAATGCCTTCTGCAACATTCTATACAAAACAAACAAAATTTAATGCAAGTTCTTTGCTCAATTAATTCAGACATTTCAAAAATCGCCGGAATCAGTTTTAGCGTCTCACAAGGCCATGCGTAACTCAAACACTAATGACTATTTTGACGCCAAATTTCACATACATGTAAAGGACAGTACCAGCAACTAAAAAAAAATTGAAATTCCATAAAGCCCCAGGAACCTTAAATTGAAAATTGATCTTATTTTGGACACAAGTATATATATATATATACATAGTTTTCATTTTAAATAATCAGTGCAGCAGTATTTTACATTCATAATCTTAGTTTCTCTTTTTGGTAAAAAATTAAAAACACATCCTTTCTTTGGTGCAGCTAACATTTTCTTAAAAGCCTAGTGAGGTCTGTTGAGTCAGAAGAACTGCAACCTTACTGCAGTAGGAAATTTTTATTTTATCCAGATGATCAACAATTGAAAAATGGTCCAGAGTTAATCTCTTGTTATTTCTAGAATCTTAAATCTTTCTTTCCTGTAAACATTCATTTGGTATGCTTTTATTTTTAGAACAGGGTCCATAATCCTGCTCTGATAAATGACACAAACAAGGACAGCCTTTCCTTAAGCTAAAAATAGAAAAGAAAAGAAAAAAATCGACTCAGTATAGAAAACCACAAAAGAAAATACCTGTAAGAAATAATTATATAATTTTGATGTAGAAATACAATTATGTTATAATAATTACCTTTTTATATTTTCAGCATTTGCATTTTTTAACATAATCATCATTCAAAATTCCTTTTAATCAAAATATAAATGTTCAATAATTTCTTTATTAGTGGGGTTATCCAAATGCAAACCATAGTTATTAAAGGAACTGGAATTTTTATGACACCGCCCTGTAAGTTGTCTAGATTACTGGTTGTAGTGTAAGGATTGTCCAGTAGGTTGCAGAAGAGACAAAGGAACACTTATCGTCAGGTAGGGTAGCTGTGTGGAAGGTTTTATGAAAGTCAAAGGTAAAGGGAAGAAAGGTAGGTAACAAAGAAAGGTAAAACTTATATAGTTCTGAAACTTTCTTTAATTTAATAAAAATAAATTCAATGATATAAGGAAAAATAAAATAATATTTTTGATACAAGACTCAATATTGCATTCATTTTAATTAAATTTGGTTTAATTTTTTTAGTAGTCGTCATGAATCAAATGGTTTTGTCTATCATTTTTTTACTATGTTTAAAATGCTTCCTTAGAAATAGGTGTTCATTCAAACATACTTTCGAATATCTTTTGTTTTATCTAATAACAATCACATATAGTTTGCTCAGGGAAAATATCGTAGAGTTAAAAAACTTCGATGCAGATTAATCTGATCTTCTGATCTGCACTAAAATAAAATAACAAATAAATAAATAAAGTACTTTTTTCTAACTTTAAATGCTTACTTTTTTTATTAAACTAAAGCAGAGTCATATTCCTTTTCTTTTAATTCTGTAACCAGTCTAAAAAATTGGTAACTACATTTTTTAAGCTACAGTGGACGTATTATAAAATCGACCACAACAAAATCATCGACATTCCACATCGTCTTTTGAAGTATTAAAAATTTGTGTAATAGTGACGTAGCAGTAATAAAGTAAAAAATTTTTGTAAAAAACGTGTCAACTAATAGCTTCTAAAGCGTCTTTTGATAATTCAGTAGCTATCAATAGACGCATTTTTACAAATTTTTTTTTTTAATTATTTTACAATTGGTCTAATCCCATATTTGTTTAATGTTTTGTGTATTTAATACGAACAAGGTGCGAATTTGTAGTAATCAACTTCATTCAAAATATCTAGCTGGTTCTTTGAAATGTATAACTTAAGAACCAAAATTTCCATATTCTCCTTGATTTAAGACCAAACACTTTTTAAATATTTTATTGCCCATTTCAAAACACATAAGAGAATTGTGAATGGGTTGAAAATCCTTTAAAACTACAGCTCTCGACGATTTAGTTTTATTGCTAAAATTCTGACTTTTTCTTCTTTTCTCAACCTGAATTTCTCCCTCAAGTTGAGAAATATCGTCCTCACACGTTGCGAAATCCAGCACTAAAATTTTAAGACCAATTACAGGTAACACATGGACGATTTGGGAGCAGCTATCATTTCTTGTCTCTTGTGGAACAGCAGTGAAATAAATGGCTTTGATATAACGCATTCTAAACATAACGTGAGAAATTTGATATTTACGATGTGTGATTCTGGGTGCCCTTCATTTCATGTAAAAATAATTTAAAATATTGTGATAAATATTTTTAAAAAATCTAAAATACATTACTTTAAAAATTTCGGATGAAAAATGTGAAATTAAAATGTTTTTAAACATCACATACACTATTATATGATTGAAATTGCTGACATTTAACTAGCAATTTTTTTGTTACTTAGTTCAATATTTTGACGTTTAGAAATTTAGATCCCTATAGATATTGGGCCTGTCCTAAGGCTCTAATTGCTGCTGCTGTTAGAACAACTGAATACTTATAGATTGAATATTGTTGCCATCCAAGGCATACCGCTTTGGCATAAAGCGTTCGAAACATAACGTGAAATCTGATATTTACGATGTGGGATTCACGTGTTCTTGATTTAATGTAAAAATAATTTATAAATATTAGTGGAAGTAGTGGTCCAAAAGTAAGACTAATTATTTTTTTTTCAAAAACTCTTTATTTATTCTTCCAAATTTATTTCATCGCCTTCAAAGTATCCCCCTCCGGAATGCACTTATGCCGACTTTTTTCTCCCCCAATACTTGAAAAACTAAATTATATTATAAAAATAAAAAATAATGTTGAATCATTGTAATAAAAATAACTATTTAAAATAAATCCAATATTTGTACACTTATGATTTGCTGTGACGCTCTACGATCATTTTGTGCATACGTTGGGCTAATTAGACTGGGACGTACAATTTAACGTAGATTCCTAATAACTAAACACATCCAGACCACCGCTAGAATTGGAACCTGAAGCCTGTGGTACCAATGGCTGAGTGGGCTAGCCAATTAGCTATCATGCCGATGCACACCTGTGAAACACTTTGTTTAATTAAATATTTAAATACATCGCAATGATAGAATGTGTTTTCTACTCTAGAATGAATATCATCACAAGACAATGAATACTAGTGTCATGATAGTTCATAAATATTTAATGAAATTATTTATTTTATTATTTCGAAATGAAATTATTTATTTATTTTATAAATTATTTATTTTATTATTTCGAAGATAAAATAAATGAAGACATTAAATAAACAATGTTTTTTTTAAAGCTAAATTACATTACTATAATATAAACTAAAGTTGAATCGTTGTAATAAAAATAATTATTTAAGAAAATCCAATATTTGTACACTTATAAACATCTATATTTAACTAAATATTTCAATATATATAAATAATAATCAATAATATTACTAAGACATTCAAATTTAATTTTGTTTCTGCTTTTCCTTTTTAAATATTGGAAAAGTTTTAACTGTAAATTTTAGTTTCTTGCTTTTATTACCAGAAATGGAATTTTTTAGCATTGCAGTAAGTTGCACATCTAATATGAGGCAGAAAAACAAATCAAAAGCTTTGATAGAATGTACTTTCTATTCTAGAATAAATATCATCAAAGACAATTAATACTTGTGATAAAAGTAAAGACAATTAAACAAACTCATCTCATAAACAGCTGCTGAAATAAGAGAAGGAATTATTTCAGATGTTTTATAACCTCTCCTTTCCAAACAGACGTGCACTTATCCGTCAACATCCTGTATGTTTTCATGTGATTTGGGGCCATATCCTACCCAAACAATGTTTTTTTCTTTCCGTGACAGTAACTTAGCAGCATAAATTCCGTTTCACCTGTCATTTGCACAGCCAGTGTCTTAGAAAGAAAGCCAATGAAATGAATAATCGCCAAGCGTGGAGACGAAAGGCTTTACATGCTGTGGTGGGGACTGCACGTCAAACTCACCCTAATAAAAGAATCCCGCAAAACAAAAGGAAAATTCGGGATAAGGATTCCCGGAATAAAGTGGATGATATTGTGTGGCACACTGTTGTGATTGCTTGTTCTCTTGGCTTGAAGTCTGTTTTTTCTTTCCGTGTTGTGTTAGTTTTTCTGGTCGTTGTTTTCTTCGTTATATCATGTGCATAGTTGTTGACTTTTTTTCCCCTTTTTATAAAGTATGATGATATAAGACATCATAATAAGACAGCGAAAGTTAATGCGTGTTATTTGTTTTACATTTTTAAAGTAATTTGTCCAAACAAAGGTTTCGATAAATATAATTTTCAATAACACGGTTTTTAAACAGAAAAATTTGAAGAAGATATATTCTTTTATGTAAAAATTATTGTTAACACTGAAAGTATCATTAAAAGATGATGTGAATTGATATATATCAAAACGTTGTTATAATAAAAGAATATACGTTACTTCTCTCTTTTATTGATTAGGCTCTATGAAAGATAACCATGTTTTTGTTGTGACTAATCCTTAGTATCCTGCAGTGCGGGATGGACATCGCATGAATAAGCTGGATGGAGGGAAAGGGGCAGCTTCTGTTGTGATGGAGCACCTGTAGGTAGAAGCAAGTTTGACTTAGCTTAGTGACGCTCTTACAGTTATGAGAATAGGACCAACAGCTTAATGGGGATTCGAACCAATACAAACATCTACGGCACCGACAGGTTTCGAACCTGAAACACGTGGCAATTTCAATACATTTAACAAAAGGCCAAAATTTTATTATTTCCGCTTTCAGTATGTCAGACAAAAACAGCAATTTCAATAATTTCATCCTTGTACCTTCATTTTACTTCCAAAATATATGTAATTCGTATATTTTATTCTTTTATACATCTGAAATAATCAATATCAAAGCTTTTTTTGTTTTCAATTTAATAATCTGCATTTCAAAGCAGTCCATTTTAATCAAAAATGTGGCAGATTGAAAAATGCATCAGATGAATACTTGGAAAACCAAAATTACATTACAGAGATGTAGAATGGTTGTAATAAAATTAGATATTTAAAAATATCCTTATACATTAATTATATCCAAAATATATTAATTATATCCAATATTTGTTCACTTATCAACCTATGTGTTTAAGCAAATATTCCAGTACATATAATGTTAACTATGATATAGGGTGTTTTCTACTCTAGAATAAATATCATCAAAGACAATTAATAAAAGTGTCAGGATTGCTAATAAATATTTTTGAAAATCAGTTAAAATTATTTTCAATATTTTGAAGAAAAATAAAGGAATTAAACTAGCTCATCTTATAAAATGGTAAAGTAATAGAACGAATTGTTTCAGAGGTTTATAACCTCCTTTCCAAACAGACGTGCACTTATCCGTCAACATCTGCATGTTTTTAAGTGACTTAGGGGCCTTATCCTACCCAAACAATGTTTTTTTTTTCTTCTTTTCTCGGCAATAACTTGGCAGCATAAATTCTTCTTAACCTGTCATCTGCACATCAAGTGTCTTAGAGAGAAAGCCAATGGAATGAATAATCGCCAAGCGTGGAGACGAAAGACTTTACATGGTGTGATGGGGACTACACGTCAAACTCACCCTAATACAAGAATCCCGCAAAAGAAAAGGTAAATTCGGGATAAAAATTCCGGGAATAAAGTGGATGATATTGCGTGGCACACTGCTGTGATTGCTTGTTCTCTTGGCTTGAAGTCTTTGTTTTTTCCTTTCCCGTGTTGTGTTCTTTTTTTCTGGTCGTTGTTTTCTTTTGTATATGATGTGCATGGTTGTTGATTTTTTTCCTTTATAAAGTATGATGAGTTAAGACATCATAAGCTAGTGAAAGTTAATGCGTGGTCAGTTTGTTTTACCTTTTTAAGTAATGTGCCCAAACAAAGGTTTAGATCAATATAAATTTCAAGAATACTGTTTTTAAACATAAAAATTAATGAAGATGATACATGTTTTTATGTAAAAACAAGTTATTGTTCATACTAAAATTATTGTTAAAAGATAATGTGAATTGATGTATACAGAAACTTAGTTATGAAAAAGACGCCTTCTCTTTTTTATTTGTTTGTCTCTAAGAAAGGTAACTTTCAATGTAAACAAAGAATTTTGCAATTGTAAGAAATATTATTAAAAATAATAATATAAAAATATATTGCAAAGCTATATAGAAAAACTCGAACAATAAGAAATAATACTAAAAATATTACTAACCATAAAAAATCACAACATGGCAGGTGAGCAATATTTAATCAATTATATTACTAAAGCATTCAAACTAAGATTTTTTTATTTTTTTCCATTTCAAATATTGGAGGAATCACACTTTTTAAGCAACTTCATTTTAAATTTTATTTTCCTAATGTTTATTTTCAAAAATTAAATTTTTTAGCATTGCATAGTTCAGTAAATATAAAACCTAGTGTGAAGAAAGAAAAACATATCCAAAAATATTTTGAAGACCTTATTAGATATGCTCGTTTCGTCACCTTCAACGTGAAGCAAAATGTCTAATTCCATAATAGCGAGTACTATTTCTACTACACCACTGTCCCTAAAGATGAGTTGCCCCTTGACAGTTTGGGAATAATGTGGGTGAGAAGAAGCTGTGACGCTCTATGATCATATGACCCACGGCTTAAAGTGGATTCTGAACCACTACATGCATCCTTGGCACAGTCGGGATGAACCATAAACCTGTAGCACCGAGCACCAGAGCGCTAGTCAATCAGCCATTCAGGCCCCATAATAACAAGTGCCAAATAACAATAATTGCTGAATGACAAATTAATCGCTGTTCATGCATTCAATTGTATGAAACCAACATAAAACATTATATCGCCCTTTTTTGGAAGCCAATGAGGACAAATTTATGGTTTGACTACTTTGTCCAAAGCAAACAAGTTCACTGAAAGCCATGCACATTTTAAATTTAATATCTGAGTGGCAAGGCAGGATTGCTTCTTAATCAAGAAACTTGCAGCCTAATCCCTTTCAATTGAGAGAGTGTCCATTTGAGTACAGCATTTGCAAAAGTAGTAAATAGGCGTTTAAAGGTGGAATAAGTTTATTTTCAGCTTGCAGATGGTGAAAAGTATATATTCAACATTTTATACGCCTACCATCATTACATAAACATATTTAAGTAGACAGTATAGTTTTCGTTAGAAAAGTTAATTTCCTTCCTTGCCCAACAAAAAATTTTAATTTGAAAATAAAAAGGTACATGTTTATTGCTCATTCTATGCATGGCAGAAAAAAAAATTGGGTGTTAGTACTAAAGCTTAAATATAACTTATTCTATTTTCAAACTAATACTGATGCAGTGTTTAATATTAGATTTTACATTGTTCATATTCGATATAATTTACGTTTATAACTTCTTAGCTGCCCAATCTGCTCTTTTATTTCCGAAAATTAAAATATTAAGGGAAGAAAAAAAGGGAAGACAATTTTCAAATCAACAAAATTTGTAGAATTTTCCTCTATGATAAAGTAATCTATAAATCTTAGTTTCATCCAAAATATTATAAAAATATAAAAAATATCATCTAATAATTCTTATCAGATAGAAGAGATATTACTATCATATTGAAATTCATATTGAAAATCACACAACAGCACAATCATATTGAAAAATTATACTCGTTTTGAAGGTATTTTGTACAATATATTACAGCTACATATGGCAATAAATCGAGTGCTTCAAAGCAACATTTATGCTTATTTTGAAGGGAACATTCGCAAAGATTGGATTAGGTTTGGAATATGAAGTAAAAATAAAATATTTAAATACAAAAGAAGAAATTTTAATATCTAGGATTTATGAGAAAAAAAGACCTTTTATAATTACATATATTTTATAGAAAGCCATCAGGTAATTTAAATTAAAAATAATTAGATAATACAATCTTTAGAAGTGATTTCCTTATTTGAAACGTGCTGCATGAAACACGAATTGAGTAATTTTTTTTCAATTATTCTATCTGTAATAGCTATATCTCAATATATTAATTTCCTTTGTATGGTTAAAGATTTAATAATTATCTTAATATTTAATTAAGGTATAGTGAATATATTTAATTCCTGTTTTCTTAAAATTTTAAGCTTAATTAGAACATAATATTCCATAATATTTATGTGATAGATAATTTATTTATAGATTTGAATAGAGATATACAGATTTGAGATATATTGATATAATTGTTTTTATTTTATTTAAAAGCTTTTACTCGTATATAGGAGTAAATGTTATTTTGAATATTATTGTATTTAGAATACAATAACTACAAGCAGTTTTATTGATGACATTGCTACCTTAAATAATGTATAACTTAATTAGAAACCTGCTTTGTAATTGAGTTGATCCATATTTTAGATGTATTCATTAATTAAATCAATGCAATTAGCTGCGCATATACAACTGAATTTCAAAGTTAAGTATTTATTCATTCCTCTGTGATAAAGGAATTACGGAATTGAGCTAGTCTCAAATTACACGTATTGATACTCGTAATGTGTTTGTTTTGAGGTTAACTACTTATCTTATTACAACTAATACAAAACAAGTTAATTGGTTAGAATTCATACGCAAGAAAATGCTTATGTTTCTCTGAGTAGAGTAATGCAAATTATGTTATAATAATCAGTTTTCTGTCACAGGACATAAATTCGATAACTGTATAATAGTTGTTTCTCGTATAAATTATTTATAAATTACAAAACGAAAGAAATAATTGTTTTCTTAAACCCACATTGAAATTAGTTTTTTAATAGAACAACCCAGGGACATAAATAAAATGTAATTACAATTTCTTTGGATAATCACAATTTAATTTTTCTTTAAGATTAATATGCAAAGCTTTTGCTAGCTTTGGTACATACTACTGTGCCCAAAAAGTAAGAACAGTTATTTTTTTTTCAAAAACTCTTTACTTATTCTTCCGAATTTATTTATTCAAAATAATCCCCTCCGGACACTGCGTAAATAATCCCCTCGGACACAATAAGTTGGCATAAGTTGCACTTTTGCCAACTTATTTTCCTGTCCTCAATGCATGCTAAAAGTCATCGGCAGGGGATGGTCTTCAAAGCGCGCTGATTTACGTCGAATCTCTTCAATCCATTCAAAACGGTGTCCCCGGATTGGTCTTTTGAGTTTAGGGAATAGTCAAAAGTCGCACGGTGTGTATACGGTGGTTGCGGAACGATAGAGGTTTCATTTTTTTGTTTTCATTTTTGGCAAAAAGTCACGAAGAATCAATGCAGTGTGAGCTGGCGCATTCAGTGTTTTCGGTACCAATCGAGATTTGAAGCATTTGAGGCTCAAAATAGAATTGGCCGACCCTTTTGAAATTCCAACATCCTCAGCAAGGTCTCTAATTGTATATTGACTGTTTGCAAGCACCGAATCTTTAATTTTTGGACGTGAGCTTCGTCGATAGAGGTTGATGGCCGACCAGAGAACTCTTCGTGTTCAACGCGTTCTCTACCTTCTTTCCACTGCTTATACCACTTGTAAACGTTTTTTTTTCCTATATAGAAATGCTCACCGAATGCCTTCTGTAACATTCAATATGTTTCCGCAAAAAAAAATTTAATGCTAGTTCTTTGCTCAATTAATGCAGACATTTCAAATATCGTCGGAATCACTTTTAGCGTCTCATAAAGCCAAGCGTAACTCAAAAACTAATCAATATTTTGATACCAAATTTCACACAGATGTCATGGACAGTGTCAGCACCCTAAAAAGAAAAAAAAATTAAGTTCCATTCGTCCCGGGAATTTTAAATTTAAAAATGGTCTTACTTTTTGGACACAATAGTGCATAGATTCGTCATAGACTTGAAAATTCTTAACATTTCAATTCTTGGAGTGAATTGCATTTTCCAATCAAACTTAATTTTTAATTTCCATTTTTTCTAAATATTAATTTGAATTAATCTAGCGTTATTTACATATATGATGCTTGTAAATAAGAATTAAAGTGAATTCCTTGTCACAACTATAAAGAGGTCTTACTTTTCAAGAACTATGAATTTAAATATTTCTTAAAGAAATATTTAAATAATATTATGGTATAGAACTGTCACTTCTCTTTCCCTAGAAGGATATTAGAATCTGTATATTATAAGAAACAAAAGTTTTCAAATATACAGTTAAAAAAAGTTTAAAAAATATGTGAAACATTTTTTTTTTTAATTTAATATATGAAATTATTATTATTTTATTATGAATTTTAAAAAAAAAAAAACATCTCAAAAGCTTTTAATTTTATGTTTACTAAAGCAACTGAAAAGTGCAATCGATCAAAAACATATTTTTAAGAGTCCATTTGTAATTGCAAAATGTTTCCAATGAAGCAATTACGCTGTACCTAGTTACTTGAGATATAAAGTAAAAATGAAAAGAAACAACTCCTTTTACGTATTCCCAATATACGGATTCATTAACTTTTCATTTGATAAATGTATTAATATATCAGAAATTCTTTTTAAAACAAATTATCGAACTCTTGCATTCCTTTTAATTTTTGGACTGCATAAAATATTCACGTGACACTTTTAGTGGAGCATTTAATTTTTTTATCAAGAATTTGCGGAAAACTGTTTGAAATGCCTTCACAGCTTTTAACTCAGTTAAGTCAAAACCATTATATGAATTTCTGGAAACGAGTTTTTTTTTTCTTTGAAGAAGTAATGCAGTTTTTTTTTTGTCTAAGCCGTCGTTTACAATGCTGGTCAGGAGGAAAATTTCCGTCGTATAATCTTTTCATATTCTTTTCCCGAAACAACTTCTCTTTGTTTCCAAAGAATTTTTAAACGACTACTTCAATCCCTGATTTATTTCTATTATTCTATTCTCCAAGGATAAACCCTTCCTTAAAAAAAATTCGGAAAGATGAAAAAGTATTCTGAGCGATATTTCTTTGAAAGTGTTTGTTTTAGAAAATTATTATTATTTTTTGCTACAAGTAAGTGAAATTTGTTAACAATTTCCATTTTTTTGAATAGAACCAAATTAAGCTTGGGTTATGGGTAATTTTTAAAGCTAATAAATTAAAAAAAAATGTAGTGATAAAAATATTACTACAATATTATTATTTTTATTTTCATCATTATTTCTCTCATAATCCCTCCATTTCTTTAAAACAAAATATTTATAGCTTTAAACTGCAAAATAATTAAAATTAATTAAATATTTAATTAATTGGCGAATTGTACTTAATATTTTAAGTATTAAGTATATTTACTTAAAGTATTTTTAAGTTTACTACTTAGTACTTAAGTAGTATAGTAAGTTAAATAAGTATAGTACTTAAAGTATATTTTAAGTTTATTTAAAAGTATTTAAAGTATTCCTTAAGTTTATTTTGATATATGTTTTATGAATTATCAAAATTAAAAAAATAAAGATTAATAATTCTTCCAATGCGAAAACCTAAACACTTTTCCTCTACTTTTTTTTTTAATTTTTTATTTTTTTATTTTATTTTTATGTTGAATATTTAGAATGAGCCATCATTTCTATACATTATTGTTGATACCATTATAATTTTCGAAGAAATTCTCTTAGAGGTCTCATGTTTGAAGCAGCCCCCTAATTCTCCTAAAGCTCTCATATTTTGAAGCACCCACGGAATTCTCCTTGAGGTCTATATTTTTTGAAATGACCCCCAGATTTTCCAAGCGTTCGCATATTTTGAAGCAGGCATGGAATCTTACTAAAGGTCTCATATTTTGAAGTAGCCCCAAATTCTCCCAAAGATCTCATATTTTGAAGAAGGCGATAATTTTTGGGTCCTAAACCTCCCTTAGATGAACGATATTGCACCCAAATCTCCAGACTGCTAGATAAACGAATATAAATCTATATACATATTCCCTAGATTAAAAATATAATAATTCCAGTATTTAATTAGTCTAATGAACAAATTTGTTTTCAAGGTGCATATGATGAGATGGCTTCTCTGGTGTCATAGGAAATTTTCCACCTTACGTATAACTTGGGGTATAGGTACAAATTTATAGGAGGCAGACATCCAGGGGAGAACACCTGACATCATTTTTCAATTCTTTCTATTAGTCCACACTCTCCCTATATATATCATGTTCAAATTTTCAATCGTTCATAAAAACACTTTTTATTGGTCTACTCATGTTTCAAATACATTTTTTTGAACTTGTAGTGGACGACACTTGATGTTAATACAGTTTTTCAAATATTAATTCAGTAATTAAATTTAATTCATTAATTTTAGTTTTTTTTTCGATTTAAGTTGCATATATCTACCAATAGAGGGCGCCAGATAAACTTAAATAAGATTGATAATTAATTAAAAAAGAACTTTCAGTACAATATAGTGAAAAATGTAGGAAATGACTTAATTTTTTTATATATATTATTTGTTTATCAACAGGTCAGCAATGACATAAAACGGAAACATCTCTATGCTACACTCCGCCGCCCTGCATTGAGCTCTAGTTTGACACCAGTGAAACTAGAGATGGAGTTTATATGGAGGTAGTGATATTTAGTGCTACAGGGCGTCAGGTGCAGAACCATCCGCCAAGTAATTGATTTTTTTTATAGTTTTTTGTGTTTTATTACAACAGCAGCTCGAAATTTTGCTGTAGATGCGAAGAATACAATAGTCCGCTCTCTTTCAGAAGTGGCCGTTGCTTGATCAGTGTCTGGTGTTTTTGAGAGATCGTAATCACTATTGATAACAATCATGCGCTGTAGATACAGCAGATATTAGTCGCAAAAAGAGAATCGGCCTTTCCATTGTCTTATTAAACGGCCTCTTTCAAACTTCGTAAGTTCTGGATACTGCCTCTTTTATGTTATGATATGATTTTTTTTTTATTAGTAGTAATGGTATTGATAGTATTTTATAAATATTATTAAAAAACGATGAGGGAGTAAGTGATTTTTAAAAGGTACTCTTCTTTTTTTGCGACCAGACGGCCAATTCAGTAGCTCTCTGGCCTTTGGTACTACATGCTTCATGTTCAAATCCTGGCGGTGACATGGATGTTTGTTAGTGGTTCGGAATGCACATTAAACTGTAGGTCCCGGTATAGTTAGCCAAAGTGTGTTCAAAAGGGCGAGACGACTCAATTCCATCTGATGATAAAATGATATTCCATCATTTTATATAAAAATCTAAATTTTCAAACGATATACGAAAATCGAACACATATTAATAAAATAAATCGTCCCCCCAATCAAAAGGTTCACAAACATTTTCAGACTTTTTTTTTAGAATTAGATTTGTTTTAAAGAATTCGAACTCGTTTCGTCTACACAAACAAAACCAAAACCAAAAAAATACTGCGAACATTAACTGATGCATGCGAAAATTTTATTACCTCCGCTTCAGGAAATAGAAATAATCTTTGAAACGTTCACGTTCAGCGTTCAAATAAACACGAATCGAAAGCAAACTGCATTGACAAACTCATTTCCTATATTCTGTCACTCAGAACATATAATAAGGACCAAATAATGTTCGGATGCGATACAGAATTTAAAATCTTTCACCTTTCTTTTTAGAAAGAGGATCTTAGAAGGGAGAAAAAAATATCATCAACTCGGAAAATCTCTTTAAAAATTCTGTTGGATCGTGATAAGAAAATGCATAGCCATGTCTGTAGGGCATGAAAATATTATACCGAACCATTGCCGCATTTCTCTGCAGAATCAATATCAGCAACAGACATTTGGAATGGAAAAACTAATCTTTCCATCCGAGAATGATTTAAAGTAAGTGTTCTTTCTAAAATTATTGTTATGCTTCTATTCCTTTTCCCTTCTACTAGTTGGTGGAATTTGTTCCGCGGGTTATAAAAAATTATTCTTGTTGTGAGGTTTAAGCTTTGATGGTATAACTCGTTTTAGGAGAAAAAGAAATAATGGAAACAGAATATGGAGTGATGTAAATAAAGTAGTGAAAACATTGGAAAGATAACTAAATGATAAAATAATCGAAATATTAGATAAAACAATTTACATTAAGTAATAAAAAAAAAAAAAATCACAGGCAATGTAAATTCGGCAATATTTCTATATTTTATTTATTTTTCCGTAATTCTTTAGGGAATTTCTGCAGGATAGCATTGTTTAAAATTAATTTAAAAGCAGCTTAATCTAAAGCACCAAATTTAAGACTTTTTAAATTAAAATTCTGAAAATATGCAGAATTCTTTCAAATTTCTGTTGATAATTAATAAAAATTAGAGTTTAAATATTTTGTGATAAATTGCAACTATATATCCGATCCTATTTATTTTTAAAGTTAATCAAATTTTTACTTTTTCTAGATAAACTGGCTTTGAGAAGCTAATTTGCAACTTTGAAATTTGGCTTTCATTCAAATTTTGTTCATGTCTTGTAAGGAAGGCGCTATCTGAGCCAGTATGAACCTGAAAGTCACATTTGTTTCAAATGCACGATTCAAACTTTGCCAGCGTTGTTTATATTCCAATTCAAGCACTGTGAGTAAGATAGTCAAGAATGAATTAAGATTCGATTTGGTTTGTCGCTATACGGTCATTTTTATTGCACACTTTAGGCTAGTTAGATCGAGACCTACAGTTTGCCCTGATTCCGATTCAATATTAAACATCCATAATTATGAAGAGTAAGTGATTTTTAAAGATGAGATATACTTTTCTTTTCTTTTATTATTCATTTTTAAAAAGAAACATTTTTTTTTTTATTAATAATTTTTAATCATTCATTGGGAATCTGAAAAGAGAAAGAAAACCAGAGCAAACGGGTTGTTATTGACAAGAAGATTTATCATATTTTTTCCATTCCATTTAAAAATACAATCTCATGCTAAACAATTCAAAGCGGAAAACATTTTACACAAAATAGTAATTTTTTTTTCCAAATTTTCAAAGGATATAAACAAATCGAACATATATATATATAAAAAATAAAGTCTTCCGCCAATCAAAAGGCTCACAAATATTTTCAGACTGTTTTTTAATTATATTAATTTTAAAGAATTGGAACTCGTTTCTAATAACAGACTGTACTCAAATAGAACCGAAAAACTACGAGGAACATTAACTGATGCATGCGAAAATTTTATTACCTTCGATAGAGGAAATAGAAACAATCTTTGAAACGTTCAGTTCAGCTTTCAAATAAACACGAATCGAAAGCGAACTGCATTGATAAACTCATTACCTACATTCTGTCACTAAGAACGTATAATAAATACCAAATAATGTTCCGATTCAATACAGAATTCAAATTCTTTCACCTTCTTTTTAGAGAGGGGATCTTAGTAGAGAGAAAAAAATAATATCATCATCTCGGAAAATCTCTTTCAAAAAGTCTGTTGGATCGTGATAAGAAAACACATAGCCATGTCTGTAGGCCATGAAAATATTATACCGAACCATCGGCACATTTCTCTACAGCATCAATATCAGCAACAGACATTTGAAATAGAAAAACTAATCTTTCCATCCGAGAATGATTTAAAGTAAGTGTTCTTTCGAAAAATATTGTTATGCTTCTATTCCTTTTTCCCTTCTACTAGTTGGTGGAATTTGTTCCGCAGGATATAAAAAAATTGATTTTTGTTGTAAGGTATAACTTTAATGGTATAACTCGTTTTAGAAGAAAATAAATAATGAAAAACAAAAATATGGAGTGATGTAAATAAAGTAGTGAAAATATTGGAAAGATAACTAAATGATAAAATAATCGAAATATTAGAGAAAACAATTTCCATTAAGTAAATGAAATGGCCACAGGCAATACAAATTTCGAATATTTCTGTATCTTATTTATTTTTCCGTAAATCTAAGGGAATTCATGCAGTAGAGCATTTTAAATAATTCTTTAAAAGTAATTTAACAGAACTTCAACTAATGCAATTAATTTAAGACTTATAAAATATGAAATAATTTTTTATAATTATTTGCAAAAAAAAAAAAATGTGTAATCTTATATTTAACCATATTTGCAAAAACGAAAATATGAAATTTAATTTTTATCATAGATAAATAAATCTTGTAATACTCTTAATTTAGTATTCGATATTCGATTACCTTCATATAGGAGTAAACTTATCCGTTCCATTAAAAGAATTATTCTCTAACAGAAAGACATTGATAAACTTGAATCATGAAACGGAAGAAAATTGTCTTCGTTTCAGAGCTTTGTCACGTGTGGCAAAAAAAGTATTAGCAGTTTCTTACCATCTCACACATCAAAGGTGACGAAGCTTAAAGCTATGAAGTTGATGGACGAACGTTTCTTGTACAAATCGATTTATGGAGCTTGATAAATGTTAAAGGACAATATGTTCCAGATGGGGAGTTACAAAAGTTAGAACAAAGTTACATCATCTTATTGACGACGAAATACAAATATTTATGAAATTAACTTAATTCCCAGAAAACTAATAATATCCATAAAACATAAATGAAAGAAATGAAAACTCATCACACTAAGATTGGTCTGGTTTGTCGAGCTTCGGTCATCTTGTGCACACGAGGGCTAAACAGACCAGGACCTACATTTTAAAAGTGGATTCCAAAGATTTAACAAATACCAATAATCTCGCCAAGATTTGAACCTGGATCCCTGGTGCCAGATAAAGCCAAATGGTCATCATGCCGCCATCACACTAAGAACAAATTTACAAAAGTTATTTAAATAAGTGGAGTAATGCGCATGAATATAAAATAATTACGAAAAATGATCAGAAAAATCATCTCACCAATTCCAGTTAAAGAATTTTTCTCCAATACAGAATAAAAAAAAAGAGATAGTTTTCAATCACGACATGTGAGGAATTTGTCTTCCTGACAGAGTTCCGTCCCATATGACAAAAAAAAAAAAGATTAATTATTTCTTACCATCTTATATCAGAGATGACGTAGCTCCTATAACAATGAAGTTGATGGACGAAAAATGGTTGATGGACGCTTAATGGTCTCAGCAAATGATGAAAGAAAAAATATGGTCCATATTATGAGATAAAAGCTAGAACAGTGTTACATTTATCTAACAAAGTAATTTTTACCGGAGTAATACGAACTGCAACAGAAAATTACTAGGAATAAATTTAAAAGGAGCTTTTAAATTATGGATATAAAAAATTACAAATATGTTTTAAAAAATTATCATATATTCTAGTCAAACATATATCCTACAACACAGTAAAGAAAATGATAAATTTGAGTGGCGAATTGAAAGGAAATTTTCTTCCTGTCAGAGTTTGTCACGTGCGGCGAAAAGTTCTCACCATCGTACACATTAAAGGTGATATAACCTTCTATAACTTTGAAGTTGATGGGCGAATATTTCTGGTAGGAATCGATTGATGGTTCTTGGCAGACGATGAAAGTGAAATGTGTTTGAGATGAAAAGATAAAAGCTGGAACAAAGTCACATGTTTCTATTAAAGTGGAAATGATGAAAATAAAAAAAACTTTAAATTAAATATTTGCCTGAGAAATTTGAACTTTCGAAATAAATAATATTTAAACATGAAAGAAGTTTTACTTGTTCCCCATCAGTGAACGTCTACTGCTAGTGCAGGTGAAATCAAATTTAAAAATGACAATCATGACGCGCATTCATTGTATTTTTAAGAAGAGTAGAATCGTTGGCGATTAGAAGAATTTTTGTAAACATTTTTAACAGGTAGTTCGACTCACGAGGGCACGATGTTGAATATCACAAACGCATCGTGTTTCTTCTTTTGCCAAAACAGTGTTTGCAACAAAGTCGCCATTATATTGAACCTCAGGTTAACGCTGACCAGCAGCGTACGTTTATACATGTGAGCCACGATTTCGGGCATTTTTTAAATTAAAAGGATGAATAAGAGTAAAATATTTATAAAAAAGCATCCACTGAATAATAAAAACCTTTGTTTTTCAAGAAAATCAGTCAAATACAATTTGCTCTACCAACTCATCCAAGTTATTTTCAAACTTTGATGATAATAATCAACAATACTTTTTCAACTCAAAGCTTTGTTTCCCATCGTGTTAACAGGAATACTTTGATATCCTCTCTTTGAAGAAAGTTGTTCAATTCTCCGAAAATTAAATGTTTATTCAGTTTGCTGAATTTATTTCTGCCGATGCTCATTGCATTTCATTGATTCACGAGTTCATACGCCTCGACTGAAAGCACCTTTAAAATTCTCGCTCCACTTGAGTTTTGGGGGAGGCATTCATTTTTTGCATCGATGAATTTGATACATTTGTAGGATCTTACACCGGATATTTGAGGAAAAACTAATCATCGATATAAGTGAATTATTTTTAATACAACTAGTTTGACTCGGTTTATTTTCACTTTCGAATTCTGAGTTTAAAAATTACTAAGTCGATAATGGAATGATTTGGAATGAAGAAACATCATAATTAAAAATTCAAAGATTTAAGCATTCAGTGATCTTTTTTTTTTATTTCTTACATGTTACCACGTTGAATACCCATACAATTATAAACGGTAACGAAGAAGATTAAATTAGAAAATAAGCATTTTTGTTCATTTTGATACATTTGCTAAATAATTTATTTTCTTAAATTATCTTTAAAAATAAAAGTATGTTTCGCAAGAGGAAAAAATATAAATATAAGTAGAAAATCTGAGAACAATCAATAGAAAATATGAACAAGAATTATGGAATAAAAATTCAATTAAGCATGTTCATTTTTTTCTTGTATATTTCCAAATTAGTTAAAATTAAATATTTCAAAATATATTCCTTTTATATATTGAAAATTTTATACTGCTTTTGCTAAACTGATAATTACTTAAAATAATTTTTTGTCTAAATTTATCTTTAAAAATAAATCTATCCTTCTTAAACAAAATATAAATATAAAAATCATATAAATAATTAGAAAATATGAAGGAACATAAAATAAAATTTAAAACTATATGCATTCTCATTCTTCTCATTCTTCTTTGTACATTCCTAATATTTTCTGTAAAATAAATTTTTTAAAAATATATTCCTTTTATGCCTGGACAATATTTTATATTTTGATTATAAAATACCATATCGCAATATTTTTGAAAATTCAATAATATTCTAATATAATATAAAAAGATAGTAGATTTAAAAAGAAATAAAAATCACTTTGTTAAATTTACATCGACAACAGTTTCTTTTTAGGAAATTCATTAAACAATAAAATGAAATACTTATTTCCCCTAATGGCAATTATCTCTAATGGCCGGAGATAATTATTCATTCTAAAGGCTGGTTGAGTGAGATAATAATTTGTAAAAGTAAAATAAAGATTGTTATTATACTTCCGTAACCATCTGGCATATTTTTAACTGGTAGCCCTATTTAGAGTTAGGGTTCTTTTTGATATTTTGGTAAGGAAAAAGTTGATAGTTAAATAAATACAGCTTCAAAGTGTAGAACTGAATGCAAAGAACTAAAGAAAATATTATTAAATTTAATATGTTATCAATCCGTATGATGGTTCATATTTCATGGATCATATTTTTAAGTTTAAAAATTTCATGAAATGTGTCATTTTATTTAAATGCAATAGGATTAATACAGTGTAAAACATTTGAAGGAAGTTATTTTTTTTTAAAACACATATTAGATTAGTAGAAAAAGAAATCGTTTGAACGAAGACTTTTTAAATTCTAAAAAATGACAAATAAAAGTAAAAATATTTATCAAAAAAGGATCACTTGTATGATAAAAAAATTGTTTTAGAAGAAATCAGTCGAATGTAATTTTTTTCCTACTGGTCTCGTTATTTTCAAACTTTAATGATAATAATACGTTATTTTTTTTTCAACAGAAAAGCACTGTTTTCCGTCGTGTTAACAGGAATACTTTTGATATCCTCTCTTCGAAAAACGTCGTTCGATTCTCCGCAAATTGGAAACAGTTCTATTCAAATTATTATTGCTTCTCAAACAGGAAAAATTTATATATAAATAAAAAATCAATAAATAATTAGAAAATGTGAATGAACTTTTACAGAGGAAAAATTTAACTAAGCAATCTCATTCTTTGTATATTTCCAATATTTGTTAAAAATTAGATTTTAAAATATATTCCTTTATACTAGTGAATCATTTTATACGGATTTCGCAAAACTAATAATTTGTAAAAATAACGAGTGTTGTCATTTATTTTTAAAAATAAATTGATGCTTTGCAACAGGAAAAATATAAATATTAGTACAATATCGTAAGAACTAACCCGATTTTAAGGTGTGGTTTTATGGAAAAAACCAGTCCGAAAATCCCCACGAGGTAGTCCACTTAACGATACGCCTAAAAATCGACTCTCCTCGCTTTATTGAAACTATGTCTGCAACAAAGCCGCCAGCAGATTGTGCACACCAGCGGCATGTTGCCACTGAGCCACGAGTCGGGCATTTTTAAATTCTAAAAATGATACATAAGAGTAAAATGTTAATCAAAAAGCATTGTTTGAATGATAAAAAAAAAATGTTTCAGAAGAAATCATTAGAATGTAATTCACTTTCCAACTGATCTCGTTATTTTCAAATTTTAATGATAATAATGCGTTACTTTTTTCCAATTCAAAGCACTGTTTTCTATTCGTGTTAACAGGAATACTTTGATATCCTCTCGTGGAAGGCAGTCGTTCAATTCTCCGAAAATTGGAAGTGTTTATTCAATTTGCAGAATTTATTTCTGCCCCTTCTTATTGGATTAGGAAAAATCCGATTTCATTCGCTGGACTGAGAAGCAAATTAAATTCTCGCTCCACTTGAGTTTTGAGTGGAAGCATTCATTATTTTTTTGCATCGATGGATTTGATACAAAGGATCTTACACCGGGATATTTTGAGAAAGGCTAATCATCAATATAAGTGAATTATTTATTTTTATACAACAAGTTTCATCCGTTTTTATTTTCACTTTCTAATTCAGAGTTTAAAAATTACTAAGACGATAATGGAATGATTTGAAATAAAGAGACATCATAATTAAAAATTAAAGATTTAAGCATTCTGTGATTTTTTTTGTATTTGATGGATTCTATCAAATTGAAGATTCATGCAATTTAAATGGAAAAGAAGAAGATTATGTTAGAAAATAAGCTTTTGTTAACTTAATAATATGCTAAATAATTGATTTTCTAAAATTGTCACTCAATGTATACTTCGAAAACAGGAGAAATATAAATATAAGTACACCATTTGAGTGACTATTATCTAACTATAATTCATTTAATCATGCTCATTCTTCTTTGTATATTTCCAATATTTGTTATAAAATTTAAATTTTTCAAGATATATTCCTTTAATACGGCTGAATAATAATTATTTAGTTATTATAAATCATGTATATCCATTAATATTAGTAAAAATTATAAAATTCTAAGATAATATAAAATGCTTTAGATAGGAAGATTTAAAGAAATAAAAAATCACTTTGTTAAAATTACGTCGACAACAATTTCGTACGGAAATTCAGGTCACGAAAATAAAGTAAACAAAAACGAAATTCTTATTTTCCTAATGGTAATTATCTTTAATAGCCAGAGATAATTTTTCATTCTAAAGGCGGTGCTAGGGTGAGATAATAATTTGTAAAAGTGAAATAAAGATTGTTATTATACTTCCGTAAATTCAACTATTATTTTTTGACTGATAGATTTAGGTTAGTATTCTTTAGATATTTTGATAAAGGGGGTAATAAATATAGTTTCACTTCCAGAAGAATAGTGAGAGAAATAATATCACATATTAAAAAAAAAAAAAAAAAAAAAAAAATGGAAGTTTAAGTGATCAAAGATATTTTAAAAAAGTTAATATTATTTAATACGTTGTCATTTGTAGGGTTTAGACATCATAATTAAAAATTCAAAGATTTAAGCATTATGTGATATTTTTTTTTATTTCTTACATGCTGTCAAGTTGAAGATTCATACAATTTAAACGGTAAAGAAGAAGGTTATGTAAGAAAATAAGCTTTTTGTTAACTTGATAATTGGATAAATAATTTATTTTCTAAATTAATTTTTAAAAATAAATTTGTGTTTCGCAACTGGAAAAATATAAATATAAGTACAAAATCAATAAATAATTTAAAAATTTGAATGAACAAATTTATTCAATTATTTTTATTTCATTTCCAATTACATAAAAACAGAATTTACTCAAATTATTATTATAATAACATTTTCTTATAACCCAATAGTTCGGTTAATAGGTGATCATTTACACATAATACTCAAAAATTAAATACAAATGATCATTTTGTTTGTTTAAGTCAATGAATACTAAATTTAAGTGTCACACTACCGTGCCCAAAAGTAAAACCAATTTTCAATTTAAATTTCCCCGGAATATGGAATTTCATTTTTTTCTTTTTTTAGGTTGTCGGCATTGATATCTGTGTGAAATTTCACATCACAATGTTTATTAGTGTTTGAGTTACGATTGGCTTTGTGAGACCGCTAAATTGATTTCGGCGATTTTTGAAATGTCTGAATTAATTGAGCAAAGAACTTTCATTAAATTTGTTTGCGGAATGAATATTCGTGCGCTGAAACGTATGAATGTTGCAGAAGGCATTCGGTGAGTAAACTATATCGGAAAGAAACGTTTACAAGGGGTATAAACAGTTGAAAAAGAAGGCAGAGAACGAGTTGAAGACGAAGAGCGCTCTGGTCGACCATGAACTTCAACCGACGAAAGCTCACGTCCAAAAAATTAAAGATTTCGTGCTTACAAACCATCGATTTACAATTAGAGACCTCGCTGATGATGTTGAAATTTCAAAAGGATCGGTCAATTCCATTTTAAACGATGTTTTGGGCCTCAAACGCGTCAAAAATCTCTATTCAATGTGAATTGATAACTTTTTAAGCCGATGACTTTTTAGCATGCATTTAGGATTGGAAAAAAAAGTTGGCATAAGTGCATTGTGTCCGAAGGGGATTACTTTGAAGGCGATGAGGGAAATAAATTTGGAAGAATAATTAAAGCGTTTAAAAAAAAATAAAAAATTTTCCATTCTGTTTGGGTACAGTAGTACCATAACAAAAATTACTCCTAGCCTGCTAGAAATCTAATTTATTTAAACAAACACACCGAAAAGGTAATAAATTTGTATATTTTTTTAAATATATAGAATATCTACGTCTTAAAATATTGTAAGTAAAGATGCTGTAAATATGGTTGATTCAATTAAAATCTACTATAATAACATTTATCTTACATAGGGAAAAAATTAAGATAACAAAGGATAATATAATAATAACAATTACGAATATTTTACTAAATTATTACTAGTGTGAAGGACTACCCTCGTTTGATGCTATCAAAAAATAATTCTTCCACTTAAAATTAATCTTATACTTCTGTCAATAGTATTCTTTAATTAACTCGATTCATTTTTTGACTTCCTTTTTTCCACATTTACGAATCTTCTCCCACTAAAGTCACGTTCCATTAAATAATAAAGAGGAAACCCAATTAAAAACTTCTGTACAATAGCCCTTAATCCGGGATTAACGGTAAGTATCTGCTTTTGCAGACATGATTGTTAACAGCAGTTACTGAATCTTTGTGAAATGTTTTTCTTCGACTTCTTATCTTATCTTCCATTACGTTTACACAGCAGCCTTATTTATTTAACACCACCCTCAAAAGCCAAACAGCGCGAAGCTACTTCACTGTCAACCCCATAATCCCTCCATCACCCTCTACCGGTATCACCATCTTTTAGAAAAAGTGTCTTAAAAAAATCAATATAGTTCATGAGATATTAACTCTACATATCATTATATCTACAGTGGTCATATCATTTATATATAAAATGTCATATAATTCAATCTTTACGGAAATGGAAGAACGTACAAGTCTTACAACTGAATACTGCCGGTAGATTTTTTTTCATCATGTTTGACTTATATTTAGATAATCTTTTTTTTATATCTAGTAACTTTTAAAAATATAAAGAAAAGAAGAAAAACTAAGAAAATGACATTGTTATATATATATATATATATATATATATACATATACACTCAAGAGCCAAAACATTATGTACAAACAGTATTTCCGAAACTGGACGACTCGTGGGTTGTTCGCGATCTACAGTTGTTATGCAAAGTGGATGAATGATGGTGAAACCAGCAGACGACATGGTGTTGGACGTCCACACGCTATCAAAGAAAAAGGTCGTCGGAGACAGTCTCGCATGGTGAAGCAAAACCGGAGCCAGACAGTGGCTCAGCTGACAGCCCAATACAATGCAGGGCCAAGTAGAATAGTATCGGAGCACACTTTTAAGCGGACACTGTTGGATATGGGGCTACGCAACAAACGTCCCCTACTCGTGTGCCTTTTGCTGACCAAACGTCATCGCCAACTGCGCCTGCGCTGGGCCCGGAACATCGTGACTGGTCCATGGATCAATGGGAGAGAGTTGCCTGGTCAGATGAATCACGGTTTGTCATTCATCACGCCAATGGCGTGTCAGGATACGCCATCTCCACAGGCGAACAGTTGCTCCCTCAATGTACAGTAGGTCATACACAGGCAGGTTGGGGCGGTATTATGCTTTGGGGGACGTTCTCTTGGGCGTCTCTGGAACCCGTGGTTGTAGTAGAGCAGACCATGAATGCTAAAGGGTATCTGAACACCATTGCGGACCAGTTGCACCCTTACATGGCCTCAGTTTTTCCAGCTGGAAATGGAATGTCCCAACAGGACAACGCCCCTTGTCACAAGGCTGAAATTGTGTTGGAGTGGTTCCAAGAACATGATGCTGAATTCCAGTTAATGTCCTGGCCGCCTAACTCACCGGATATCAATCCGATAGAACACATTTGGGATGTTCTTGGACGGCAGCTCAGAGTTCAAAGACCACCAATTCGCAATATCTCGGATTTGCGTGACCGTTGCTTAAACATCTGGTACAATCTGTCTCCGCCCATCTACCAAGGACTTGTGGCATCCATGAAAGGTGGGTTGAAGCTGTGTGTAAAAGGTGGGCCAACTCGTTATTGACAGGTGGTCATAATGTTTTGGCTCTTGAGTGTATATATGTATATATATATATATATATATATATATATATATATATATATATATATATATATATATATATATATATATATATATATATATATATATTTGTGTATATATGTATATATATATATATATATGTATGTGTTTCGTAAATCTACAATCTACAAGGAAGTATGCTTTTATTAATGTATGTAGTAATCGAGAAATTTGATTTCCAAAAGGACTTCAATAATATTTTTTTGTCCTTTTTGTTCTAATGCAGCTGGCAAACACTTAGACAGTTATCTTTGATTCCTTAAGGCAAGCGATGCACCTACGTTACTCACTTAGCACAACCCAGGATGTGCGTGTAGCTTGAAGATAAGCTACGAACGCGGAGTAACAACTGTACAACGGAGTAGACTGACAGCGCATTTGGTTTCACTCATAACTTATGACGTATTGTTTATTTCTTAAACCAATTATCTTTCGGAGATCTGTCTCACTCGAGAATCAGAGATATTTTTACCTCTTCTTTTCTTAACTACTTAGGGGTCTTCGCATCTACATTTAATTAAATATTTGCAAATATTATGGTAGTTTAAATACTGTATTATGTATATTAATTAAATTGCTGATTATTATATCCATATCTTAATCGCTAATTTACTTAGTAATAGACTATTATTAACTATTTCTCTAAAACTAGTTCTGAAATAAATTTTTCAATTTTTTCACAACTTAAAAGGAAATTGTAGAGCGAAAAAAAAAACTATTAAGATCTCAACAATTGCTACTAAACTCATATTATTCATGCTGCCTTTTTTTTCTGACGGATAATTCTTTTTTTTATATATATATATACATATATATATTTTTTCGAGATTAATTTTAATTTCAGGTTTTCGCAGAAGATCAAATCAGATTTGCTTGTGAGGTGCATTTCCTCCTAGTAAATGTCCAAAGTGAATAGTGATTGATGATACTATCTACAATTATCAGATTATTGCAATTTGTGAACTTAAGTTACATTCATATTTATAATTAATGCACACTGACCAGGAATGATTTCTCTAGTATGATAATTTGCTTAGATAAGAATATCGAATATTGCTATTTAATACGGTTACAAACGAAGCATGCGTAAGCTTCTCCTACATCACTAAATATAAATCATTAATTCATCTTGCGCACAGCTTTTTGAATTAAATATTAAATGAGTCACATTGAAAATGTATGAGGAAAATAACGCATTTCCATAGCATGTTCATTTTAGAATGTTTTATACATTCAATAAAATTGTTTTTGAATTAAAAATTATTAATTTTTTAATAATGAAAAATATAATTTTTTAATAAAAAAATATAACATTTTTTTAGTAATTCCCAGTAAATGAAATTAAATATGATGTGCATTTTCTAAATATAAATGTCTCGAAATAATACAGCTTTCAAGATATGCATTGATTTAAATGAGCATTCAAGTTTATAATCTTAATATGCTTCTATAAATTTAACTTGTAATACATGTCAGATAAAATTTATCTAAACTGTAGTTTTGTTTACTAAAATATGGTTTTTGAGATCTTATTCATTGATTTATCGATCGATTATTGAGTTTTATTCATCTAACTTTTTGAAAAATAGCCAATGCATAAAAATCGACCAGTCTTTTATGATAGCTGAAAAATATGATGAATAATTGGATCGTAGTAATAGTGAATCTTGGGGGATATTGAAGTAATAGATAAATGATATCCTAGTGAATACTGTTGCTTTCTTTTTACACTCTAGCATTGTGTTGCTGTAAACAGATCTTAGGGAGCCTCTGGAGCTTGAAAAGATTCGTCACTTGAATAATGCATTCGTGACTATTGAGTGTAGTTCTGTAAAGGAGGAAGTAGACTAACTCATCTATCAACGTAGCTCACTAACGTATCTTATCAAAACATCATGCAAGATGCTATTATAGCTAATACAATAGTTAGTTAAAAGGCTTAAAAAGGATCTTGCAGATAGCTAAAGCATTTTTAGATAGATTAAAATAAAAAAACGTCGAGAGGTCTTTACAAGATCTGTTAGGTATATATCACGTACCTATCCTAAAACTGATTAAAGTCTAAATTTAGAACGACGACAGGTTAAAAATGGGAAATTTAAATAAAAAAGGCGCAGTAAAAGTCTGTTTGTAAAATTATCTAGTTTTGGAATTTTTTAAATTTTATTTGCGGAAACGTATAGAATGTTGCAGAAGACATTCGGTAAGCATTCCTATATTGTAAAGAAATGTTTACAAGTAGTATAAACAGTTCAAAGAAAGTAGAGAATGCGTTGAA
The DNA here is from genome assembly GCA_021605095.1 of Caerostris extrusa. NCBI lineage: Eukaryota > Metazoa > Arthropoda > Arachnida > Araneae > Araneidae > Caerostris > Caerostris extrusa. The sequence continues at coordinate 29,890 of BPLR01016546.1, forward strand.
AACGAAGAGCCGTCTGGTCGACCATCAACCTCAACCGACAAAGCTCACGTCCAAAAATAAAGATTCGGTGCTTGCAAACCATCGATTTACAATTAGAGAACTTGCTGCTTCTGATGGAATTTCAAAAGGACCGGACAATTCCATTTTTAGGCCTCAAACGCGTCAAATCTCAATTGGTACCAAAAACACTGAATGCGCTAGCTGACACTGCATTGATTCTTCGTGAGCTTTTTCACCAAAAATGAAACTCATATCGTTTCACAACCACCGTATTCACACCGTGCGACTTCTTGTTGTTCACTAAACTCAAAAGACCACTCCATGGACATCGTTTTGAATCGATTGAAGAGATTCAACGTAAAATCGCCGCGCGCTTTGAAGGCCATCCCTGCCGATGATTTTTTTTGCATGCATTGAGGATTGGAAAAAAAACGTTGGCATAAGTGCACTTCGTCTGAAGGGGATTACGTTGAAGGCGATGAAATAAATTTGGAGGAATAAATAAAAAGTTTTTGAAAAAAAAAATATTTGGTAGTACTTTTGGGCAAAGTAGTATACCTAACAAATCTTGTAAACACCTCTAGACTTTTTTTATTTTTATTTTAATCTATCTCAGAATTTCATTATATAAATATAAAGAAAACTAATAAAATGTTTATTAAAAATCAACAATATAACCTAACATACGAACAACAAAAACTATATATATATATATATATATATATATATAAATATAGTTTTTGTTTTAAATAATCAGTGCAACGATAATTAAAATTCATCATCTTAGTTTTTCTCTTATGGCAAAAAATGATAATATACCGACCTTTCTTTGGTACAGCTAATGTTTTTCTTAAAAGAACCAATGATGTTTTTGAGTCTAGGAGAACTGCAGTAGGGAATTTTATTTTATCCAGATGCTCAACAACTGAAAAATGGTCCAGGAGTTTATCACTTGTTATTTCTAGAATCATAAATCTTTCTTTTTTGTAACGTTCATTTGAGTATGTTTTATTTTTTGGAATAGGCTCCCAATCCTGCTCTGATAAATGATACAAATAACAACAGCCTTTCCTTAAACTAAAAAAGTAAGAAAGAAACAATCACTCTGTACAGAAAACAACAAAGAAAAATACTTGTAAGAAATAATTATATAATTTTAATCTAGAGAGGAAATTATGTTATAATAATTAACTTTTATATTTTTCAGTATTTGCATTTTTAACATAAAAATAGGCCATCATTGATATATTTCTTTAATCAAGAGGGAAATATTCAATAATTTGTTTATTACTAGGGTTTACCAAATGAATGACAAACGTCACTGTGAATTTTATGTCACCGTCTGAAAGTTATACATGTTACTGATTGTAGTATAAAATAGTCCAGTAGATTGCAAAAGGACAAAGACAATCATTCAAAAATCCCTTTAATCAAGAGAGAAATATTCAATATTGTTTATTACAAAGGGTTGTAAATGCAAACTGTAGTTATTAAAAGGAACCGAATTTTATGTCACCATCCTGTAACTTATACATGTTACTGATAGTAATATAAGGATTGTCCAGTAGGTTGCAGAAGAGGCAAATGAATAAGAATAGTCATGTAGGTTAGCAGTGTGAAGGTTTTCATCACAGTCAAAAATAAGGCAAGAAAGGTAGGTAATAAAGGAGGAAAGATATTATGTCATCCTGCAAATTTCTATATGAACTTTATAATGAAAAAGAAAATAATATTTATGTTACAAGATACGATATTGCATTTATTTAATAAGCTTTCTGTTTAATTTTTCTAATAGTCACCATAAATTGGAACTTGATGGTCGAATGACTAGCGTTGGCGTTCTGTGCCACAGGATTGGACGGTGCCATGGATGTTTGAATGGTTTTGGAATCCAATTTAAACCACAGGTAGCAGTCTAATAGGATTGTGGAGTGTAGGTATTTATAGTATCTTGATTTATCCTACCCCATGAAAAAGAAAACATCTCATAATTCCTAATCTGTGTGTAATCAGACGGCTCTGGCCCACCATTGGGCTTTTGCGCCAATGAAGAAAACGTCATCATAAATCATAAGATTTTGTTTATAGACTCATTTTTATATTCATATAAAAATAAATGCTTGTTTTGAAATTAGAACCAATCCAAACAGGCTTTCAAATATATTTTGTGTTATCTAACAATACTCACGCATAGTTTTTCAGAGTAATTTTAAAATGAAATGTGTCTTTCAGAAGAAATATCGTAGAAGGTAAAGAAAATTGTTGTAGACTGATCTGATCTTTTAATCTACAGTAAAATAAAATAATAAATAAATAAAATATTTATTCTAGTATTTAAATGCTTACTTTTATTAAACTAAAGTTGTATTATGTTTCTTTTTTATTCTTTCAGCAAAATCTGAAATCTTTCGGAAAAGTTACCAACTAAATTTTTTAAGTTACCTCGGATATATTATAAATAGAACTGTAACAAAATCATCGACATAACCCATATTGATCCAAGTTGTTTATTTCTAAGTATTACAAATTTTTGTAATTGTAAAGTAGTTACATTAAAGTTAACATTTTTGTATAAAACGTGTCTATTGATAGCTTTTAAAAGTAAAATGCATAACTTAAGAACCAAAATAATTTCAGTATCATTTGATATAAGACCAAACACTTATAAATATTTTATTGCCCATTCCAAAACGTATAAGGGGAATTTAGAATTGGTTCAAAATCCTTTGAAACTACAACTCTCTCGACGATTTAGTTTTTATTGCTAAAATTGTGATTTTTCTTCTTTTCCAAACCTGAATTCTCCTCAAGTTGAGAAATATCTTCCACACACATTGCGAGATCCAGCCTAAAATTTTAAGAGCAATTATAGGTAACATATGGGCGATTTGGGAGCAGCCATCATTTCATGTCTCTTGCGCAACAGTAGTGAAAATAAATGGTTTTGACATAAAGCATTCGAAACATAGCATGTAATCTCATATTTACGATGTGGGTTTCACGTATCCTTCATTTAACGTAAAAAAATAATTTATAAATATTAATAGAAGAAATGCACTGAATATTATGATAAAAATATGTTTAAAAAATTTAAAATTCATTTATTTTATTTGTTTTATGAAAATCTTAAATTCATTTTTATTTTAAATACTATGATTGAAATTGCTGTCATTTTATTTTGTAATTTTTTTTTTTTTGGTACTTAGTAATTTAGATCATGCATATGTTGGGGCTGTACCTTTTGAATGTGCACAGAGTTCAAACCACCAAATCGATAATTTTGTTTTTAATCGTTTCATTTCAGATCTAAGTGCCTAAGTAAGGAAATACAAAACATTATCCAGACACTGCTGATCCTGATTTTTTTATCAATTAAAATGTGCATGTAAATACAAAATAATATTTATCACTATGTATCAACGATAGAAAAAAAACTACAAAAAAAAGTTTGTAATCTCTGAATTATGATATTATTTATTGTATGTATGAAAATTTACTGAATCTATTATAATTATTGCACATCTTCCTATAATACATGAGCTATATATAATAATAAATATTCTGATAGTAAACTAATACATTCTTCTAATTATAAAAAGTTAAAATATAAACCATTGGACAGAAAATTAATCACAATATATCAAATTTAAAAAATGAAATTAAGTGGTAAATATTAGAGATAATTTAAAAATACACAAATTTTCTTACTGAAATTTAATTGAAATAAAATTACAAAATATTTTAAAAAATACCTTTGAACAGAATGTCTTTTTTTTATATTCGCTATAGGCATAGATAGTGATAATATAAATAAAAAATGATATTACTAAAGTGGAAAATTCAATATACTTTTGTTTAATATAATACAATCAATTGATATGATATTAACAAAACACAAAAATATATCTTCAGTATTTATAATTAATTGCATTCAAAATTATGCTTTTTGCATTGCATATAACATTTAAACTCTTAAATGCTTTTATTTCTATGTCAGAGTCTTGCACATCTTAAAACTCAAGTTCTTTAAGAATTGCACCATAACTTTATATAATTTCTGAACATACTAATTTTTTCCATTGCAAAAGTAAAAATATTACAATTAAAACTACGTGAATTTAATTTTCTGTCTTGTGAATATTTTATTCAAAAGACAAAATTTAGATTAAATATCCAAGTGGTGAATATTTTGCTTATTTAAGTATATGAATAAAATAATCAAAATTGCATATATTTTCATTACCTACATAACAAGCACTAAAATTATATATCTTTATAATTATTTATATTTCTTGCAAAAAGAGTAGTATTTTTAATCTCTAAGAAATTAAACAAACTCATTTATAAACAGCCAAAATAATAGAATCAATTATAATTAGAATAGAATGAATCCTGTTTGGAAAGGAGGTTATAAAATCTCTGAAAATTTTATAACCTCCTTTCCAAACAGGCGTGCACATACCCGTCAACATCCTGCATGTTTTCATGTGATTTAGAGGCCTTATCCTACCCAAACAATGTTTTTATTTTCTTTCCTCGCCAATAACTCGGCAGCATAAATTCCGTTTAGCCTGTCATTTTGCACAGCCAGTGTCTCAGAAAGAAAGCCAATGGAATGAATAATCGCCAAGCGTGGAGACGAAAGGCTTCGCATGCTGTGGTGGGGACTACACGTCAAACTCACCCTAATAAAAGAATCCGGCAAAAAGAAAAGGAAAATTCGGGATAAGGATTCCGGGAATAAAGTGGATGATATTGCGTGGCACACTGCTGTGATTGCTTGTTGTCTTGGTCTGAAGTCTTTTGTTTATTCCTTTGCCGTGCTGTGTTATTTTTTATCGTTGTTTTCTTTTTTATATCATGTACATAGTTGTTGATTTTTTCCCCTTTTATAAGGTATGATGTGTTAAGATATCATGATAAGATAGGGAAATTTAATGTGTGTTAAGTTTGTTTTATATTTTTTAAGTAACTTGCCCAAACAAAAGTTTAGATAAATATAATTGTCAATAACACATCTTTTAAACATAAAAATTAATGAAGATGATACATGTTTTTATGTAAAAATCAGTTATAGTTCATAGTAAAATTATTACTAAAAGATGTCAATTGATGTTGAACTAAAAAAGTTAACTAAGTTGTAAAAAAGAAGATATTCTTGCTCCATTTTTTATTTAGTTGGTTCTAAGGAATGTAACCGCGATGTACAATACGGGCTTTACAATTGAAAGAAACATTGTTAAAAAATAACAACATAAAAATATACAGGAAAGTTATGTAAAAAATTTGAAACAATTAAAATAATACTAAAAGTACAACTACTACTAAAAAAAATATATATATATATCACCACAGGGGAACAATATGGAATCAATAATATTAATGGAACACTAAAGAAAAATTTGCTCCTGCTTTTCCAACTCAAATATTGGTTTGATTTGTGTTAGGTTGTCGTTCTACAGTCAATTTTTACACACTCTTTCTTTGGGACCTACAGTTTAACGGGGTTTCCGAACCACTTCTACAACACCACACCGCTTCACTGTGCATAGAGTGAATGTGTAGATGAGAAGTATGACTGCGTTCCGAGACTCTCTTACAGTCATATGAGACTGGGATCTACGGCTTAAAATACATTCCGAACCTCTACAAACATCCATGGCACTGGCGGGATTCGAACCCGAAACCTGTGGCACCGAGTGCCAAAGCGCTAGAAAATCATTGATTGTGAACCAAAAACAAACATCCATGGTACCGCGAAGATTCAAACATGAAGCTTGTGGTATCAATGGTCAGAATGCTGGCCTATTGGTAATCAAGCCAATGTATATTTATAAACCATTATGTATAATTTATTATTTCAATATATAGAATGATAGAATGTGATTCTACCTTAGATTAAATATCATAAATAACAACGAATACTAGTGACACGATTTTTAATAAATATTTGGTGAAATTCAGTTAACGAGACAAAAATTATTTTATTATTTCGAAAAAATAAATAAATAAATAAACTAAACAAATTCATCTCATAAATAACTAAGATAATAGAATTAAATTGTTTCAGATGTTTTATACCTTCTTTCCTGCAGACGTGCACAAATCCGTCACCATGCTGCATGTTTTAATGTGATTTAGTGGCCTTATCCTACCCAAACAATGTTTCTTCTTCTTTCCTCGCCAAATAACTCGGCAGCATAAATTCCGTTTAACCTGTCATTTGCGCAGCCAGTGTCTCAGAAAGAAAGCCAATGGAATGAATAATCGCCAAGCGTGGAGATGAGAATTTACATGCTGTGGTGGGGACTACACGTCAAACTCACCATAATAAAAGAACCCGCAAAAGAAAAGGAAAATTCGGATAAGGATTCCGGGAATAAAGTGGATGATATTGTGTGGCGCACTGTTGTGATTGCTTGTTTTGGCTTGGCTGTTTTTCCTTTCCCTTGTTGTGCTATTTTTGTCGTTGTTCTTTTTATATCATGTATATAGCTGTTGATTTTTTCCCCTTTTTATAAAGTATGATGAGTTGAGACATCATAATTTAGTGGAAGTTAATGCGTGTTAAGTTTGTTTTTCATTTTTAAGTAATTTGTCCAAACAAAAGTTTATATCAATATAATTTTCAATGACACGGTTTTTAAACATAAAAATTAATGAACAAGACATATACTTTAATGTAAAAACCCGATTAGTAAAAGTATTATTAAAAGATGTTGTGAATGAATGTATATAGAAACGTAGTTATAAAAGGAATATATGTTTTCTCTCGGTTTTATGTATTTGTCTCTATGAAGGTCGTGTTGCTGTTGTGTCTAATTCTCAGTGTCCTGCAGTGTGGGACGGACATCCCATGAGTATCTGGATGTAGAGAAGGGGCAGCTTCTTTTGTGATGGCGCACACATAGGGATAAGTCTGACTTGGCTCAGAACGCTCTTACAATTATATGAGACCGGGACCAACAGCTTAACGTAGATTCCGAACCACTATAAACATCCATGAGCACCACTGCATCTCGAACCTGAAACATATCGCAATTTCATTATGTTTAACAAAAGACCAACATTTTATTATTTCCACTTTCAGTATGTCTAACAAAACTGCAATTTCAATAATTTTCTCCTTATATCTTCGTTTTTACTTCAAAACATATATAATTCGTACATTTTATTCTTTTTATACATTTGAGATAAACAATAACAAAGCGTTTTTGTTTTTGGTTTTGATGATCAGCATTTCAAAACAGTCCATTTTAGTCAAAAACTCGTCCGTTTGACAAAATGTGCCAGATGAATACTTGGAAAAAGAAAAATTACATTACAATAATGTAGAATCATTGTAATAAAAATAAATATTTAAAAATAAAAATCCAATATTTGTACACTTATCAACCTCTATGTTTAACTATACACTGAAGTGACAAAAGTCATGGGATACCTCTTAATATCGTGTCGGCCCTCCTTTCGCCCGGCGAAGTGCAGCAACTCGACGTGGCATGGACTCAACAAGTCGTTGGAAGTCTTCTGCGGGAATATTGAGCCATGCTGTCTCGATAGAGGTCCATAATTGTGAAAGCGTTGATGGTGCAGGATTTTGGGCACGAACAGACCTCTCGATGATGTCCCTTAGATGCTCGATGGGATTCATGTCGGGCGATCAAGGTGGCCAGATCATTCGTTGGAATTGTCCAGAATGTTCTTCAAACCAATCGCGAACAGTTGTGGCCGGTGACATGGCGCATTGTCATCCATAAAAATCCTATCGTTGTATGGTTACATGAAGTCCATGAATGACTGCAAGTGATCTCCAAGTAGCTGAACATAAGCATTTCCAGACAATGTTCGGTCCAGTCGCACAGAGGAAAGTCCATGCCATGAAAAAACAGTCCACACCATTACGGAGCCACCACCATGAACAGTTTGCTGACAGTTTGGGTCCATGGCTTCGTGGGGTCTGCGCCACACTCGAACCTACCATCAGTTCTTACCAACTGAAATCGTGACTCATCGGACCAGGCCACGGTTTTCCATTCATCTAGGGACTAACCGATATGCTCACGTGTTTGATGAGTCGCTGCAAGCGATGTCGTTCTGTCAGTAAAGGCACTCGAGTCGGTCTTCTGCTGGAAAAAAGCCAAATTTCTAGTTCTCAGACAAGTCCCTTGTACGTCCCACATTGATTTCTGCGGTTATTTGACGAGTGTTTTGTCTGTTAGAATTTACGACTCTTTGCAGACGTCGCCGGTCTCGGTCGAGTGCAGGCGGTCGACCACTGCGCTGTCCATGGTGGGATGTTATGTCTGAAATTTCATACTCTCGGCACACTCTTACAGTGGATCTAATGTTGAATTCCCTAACGAGAAAATGACCCATTGCTCCAACTAACATTCCGCGTTCAAAAATAAATATTTCACATGAAAATGAACAGAAATGAAAGCTCTGCGAAAGCACTGCGCATTTTACCTGTTCTACTCTATCTACTGCCATCTGAAAATTTCATATTGGTATCCCATGACTTTTGTCACTTCAGTGTATATTTTAAAAATATAATACAATTCTTTCTAAATATACGTATAAACTGCTACTTATGAAAAATGAGCTGTGTTCTCTAGAATACAGATCATCAAAGATAATGAGTATTTGTATCATGATTGCTAATATATATTTGCTGAAACTCCAATAACGAGAAAAAAAGTAATTTATTAGTTATATTATTTTGAAGAAGAAAATAAAATAAAATAATTCATTTCATAAACAGCTAAAATAATAGAGTGAATTGTTTCAGATGTTTTATAACCTCCTATCCAAACAGATGTGCACTTATCCGTCAACATCCTGCATGTTTTCATGAGATTGAGTGGCCTTATCCTACCCAACCAATGTTTTTTTTCTTTCCTCGCCAATAACTTGGCGGCATAAATTCTGTTCAACCTGTCATTTGCACAGCCAGTGTCTTGGAAAGAAAGCCAATGAAATGAATAATCGCCAAGCGGGGAGACGAAAGGCTTTACATGCTGTGGTGGGGACTACACGTCAAACTCACCATAATAAAAGAATCCCGCAAAAGTAAAGGAAAATTCGGGATATGGTTTGCGGGAATAAAGTGGATGATATTGCGTGGCACACTGCTGTGATTTCTTGTTCTCTTGGCTTGAAGTCTTTGTTTTTGCTTTGTGTTATTTTTGGTCGTTGTTTTTTTTTTATATGATGTATATAGTTGCTGATTTTTTGTCCTTTTTGTATGATAAGTTAAGACTTCATAATAAGATATTGAAAGTTAATGCGTGTTAAGTTTGTTTTACATTTTTAAGTAATTTGCTCAAACAAAGGTTTAGATAAATATACCTTTCAATAACACGGATTTTAAACATAGAAATTAATGAAGATCATAAATGTTCTTATGTAAATACCATTTATTGTTCGTACTAAAATTATTATTAAAAGATAAAGATGTAAAAAGAAAAATAGATAAATATAAATTTACCGAAATGTAGTAATAATAAAAGATATGTTTTTAATCATTTTTTATTTATTTGGCTCCAATAAAGCGACTCTTTTCGTTGCAAATATTGGAGAAATTACACTTTTAAATACCTCTATAAATTTTAGCCTCCTACTGTTTATTTTCAAGTATGAAATTTATTTTAGCAATACAGAATTCAGTAAATTAAATACCTCGTGTGAAGCCAAAAAAATAAATAAATAAATAAATATTCCTGACATTTTGAAGGCCTTTTTAACTAGGCTTGTTTCATTACATTCAAAGTGAAGCAATGTACAATTGGAGTTTTACAAGTATAAGATGCATTGGAGAAGAAAATAACAACATAAAAATCTGCTGTTTCATTTCAGAAAATTTTAAAATTCGTCGGTAAACTGGAGAAAATCTTTCAATTCTACAAATGCTTTAGAATTTTTCTCTATAATTACGCAATTTATAAATCTTGATTTCATCCAAAATATTATAAAAATATATAATAATATCATCGAATAATTCACGTTAGTTGGAAGAGACATTACTATTTTATACGCGTTTATATAAAAAAGGGCAAATACCTGCACAGAATTTTTTTGTCTGCTTCAGTCCATTAGATACTTCTAGAACCCATTTGTCCTTCGCAGTCCATGAAACATTGTTCAAATAATATTCGTTATATATATCGATATAGCATGCATTGGTACAATAGTAACGCTTTTCCGTATGACTACAGTATTGTATGAAATACGTTATCACAGATGGGCCTCGCGGTAATGTTATTATTGTTTCTTATCACCATGTGTTTACTTGGATGTAAGTCCGTGTCTCGGCCTCACAGAGGCATGGATTATTTCTTCCGTCGGAATGGCAACCGGAAAGGGGGCCCCAAGCCACGTATTGTTTCCATGGCAACTGGAAACCTTCCCTGGGCTATTTTATTTGATGAGTTGCCCATAAGGTTAGCTTTTAATATGAAAACTGGTGGAAGAACGTATGGCAACTTCTGTGTTCTTTGGTATAGAAGAATCTACTTTTAATAAAAGAGGTATTTTCTTTTGGTATTAATTTTATCATTTGGTATTAATTCCTTTTTTTTTTTTTTTTTACTAGGCTTATGGTGCTTTTAATGAATACTTTTATTATAATGTTTTTATTGCTATAATGAAAATAGCATATGAATGATAAATGATTTATGGAATGTTTAAAAATTATATATTTATATATTTAGATGGATTGTTTACATAGAATATTGTATAGATGTGAAGTTAGAATTATATAGATCGATAGAGATGATTAAATTATTTCAAAGCAGTTATAATTATATTTAAAAAAGACTTTTACTCACAAAACTTTTAAAATACAACTTCAGTGTTGATGCTATAATATATATATATATAAATGCAAATAATTAATATGACTTTTCATGTCACAAATAAAACAATATTTAAGTTCATTTATTTTCATAGTTTTAAAATTTTCTGTATAAAACTGTCACTTCTCTTCTCCCAGAAGTATATTAGAATCTGAATGTTATAGGAAACATAATTATCAAAAATACAGTTAAAAAGTTTAAAATATATGAAATTTTTTTTTTAAAATTTAAAAATAAACATGAAATTATTGCAAAAACATCTCAAAAGCTTTGAATTTTATGTTTACTCCAGCAACTGAAAAATGCAATCTATCAAAAACATATTTTTCATGAGTCCATTTGTAATTACAAAAATGTTTCTAATAAAGCAATCACGCAGTTTATGAATGCTTCTGTACATAGTTACTTGAGATATAAAGTAAAAATGAAAAGAAACAACTCCTTTTACGCATTCCCAATACACGGATTCATTAAGTTTTCATTTGGACAAATGTATTAATATATCAGAAATTCTTTCAAACATATTCTCAAACTCTTGCATTCCTTTTAATTTTAGACTGCAGGAAATATTTGCGTGACACTTTTAGTGGAGCATTTAATTTATCAAGAATTTAATGAAAACTGTTTGAAATGCCTTCACAGCTTTTAACTGAGTTAAGTCAAAACCATAAAATGAATTTCTGGAAACGAATTTTATTTTTCTTTTGAAAAAGCAATGCAGTTCATTTTTTTGACGTAAATTTTGGCCGTAGTTTAAAATGCGGGTCAGGAGCAACATTCCGTCATATAATCTGTCCATATTCTTTTCCCGAAATAGCTCCTTCTCTTTTGTTTCCAAAAATTTTTAAACGATTGCTCCAATCCTGATTTATTTCTATTATCCTATTCTCAAGGATAAACCCTTCCTTAAAAATTCTGGAAGGATGAAAAAAGTACTTTGAGCCATATTTCTTCGAAAGTGTTTGTTTTAGAAGATTACCTGGTTTTTCTTTTTTTTTTTTTGTTACAAGTATTTGAAATTTGTTAACAATTATGATTTTTTTGAACAGTGCATTTAAATAAGAAATAAGTTTTGGGTAATTTTTTAAAGCTAATAAATATAAACAAAAATTGTAGTTATAAAAAAAAAATACAAAATTATTTTTTCATTTCCATCATTTTTTGTCGCATGATCTCTCCATTGCTTTAAAATTAAATATTTCTAGCTTTAAATTGCAGATTATTGAAAATAATTAAAAAAATTAATAAACTCGTGATACATAGCTTTGAATTATGAAAATTAAAAACAAAGATTAATAATTTGTTTTCAATACGAAAACCTAGATATTTTTATAGTAGGAAAAGTTTTTATTTTGTTGAATATTTAGAATGGGCCACCACTTTTATACATATCATTATACTATTATGTATACTATTATAAATTTCGATACTATTATATTTAGTAGAAATTTTCCTAGAGGTCTCATATTTTGAAGCAGTCCCCGAATTTTCCAAGAGGTCTCATATTTTGAAGTAATCCCAGAATTCTCTTAGAGGTCTCATATTTTGAAGCAACTACCGAATTCTCCTAGAGGTGTTATATCTTGAAGCAGCTGCAGAATTATCCTAGAGGTCTCAGACTTGAAGCAGTCCCCGACTTCTCCTAGAACTGTCATATTTTGAAGCAGGCCAGGAATTTTAAAATTAAATTTAGGAACATTCTTGCTTATAGATATGCTTAGGAATTTTAAAGGTGAACACATGAACTTTCTAGCATCGTTGTTTAGTGAACTTCCAGTTAGGCTCTGTAATATGAGATATTTATGTTCTAAGGTTCACACTTAATTAAGAGGCTTAGGTCTTAAAATTATCTTAGGTACACCATTAAGGTCTTAAGACTTCTTAGGCGATAATTTTAGATCCTAAACTTCCTTGTGAAAATATTGGAATGATAACTAAATGATAGAAACTAATCGAATATCGATTAGTGTCTGTCATTTAGTCATCACTAAACTGAAAACTAATAGAAATTTCAGATAAAACAATTTCCATTAAGTAATAAAAAGCAACTGACAATGAATATTTGGTACTATTTCTATATTTTATTTATTTTGTTGTAATTCTTAAGGGAATTCAAGCAGTATATCATTATTCAAAAGTAATTTAACAGCAGCTTGAACTATCACATTATTTTAAAACTTATAAACGAAAATTCGAAACAGAAACAGAATTCATCCGAATTACTGGAAGGCACTTAATAAAAAGCTGCATATAGTACCCAGTTACCAGATGCATACCCATTAACTTATGTAACTTACTTATTGTGTAACTTACTGTGTTTAAGTATCAACCCAACCACACAAAGTTACAATCCAGCTATAATTATGCGGCTTTATATGTGTTAAAAATCGTAAGTAGATAATTGTACGTCTGGGCTGTTTGTAAATGTGTAAATAAAGTTATGTTCTCGAACCTGTGTGTTAAGTTTCAAGCCAACCATATTCATTAAAAAACATTATTATTATTACATTTTAATATTAATATTAAAAAAACGATGAGAAGTAAGTGATTTTCAAAGATGAAATATACTTCCCTTTTACTAATCATTTTTGGGAAAACATTTTTGTTTTTGCTGATAATTTTTTTTATTGGGAATCATAAAAGATTTCAATCAGATTTCAATTGGGAATCAAAAAAAAAAATAAGTCAAAGCAAATGAGATACTGACAAGAGGATTTGACATTTTTTTTCATACTCCATTACAGACAAGCTGATACAAAACACTTCCATCTGATAAACGGTTAAAGCATGAATCATTTTGCACAAATTTCAAAATTTCCTTTTTTCCCAAATTAATCAAATTATATACACAAATCGAACATATATATATCAAATAAAATCTTCCCCCAATCAAATGGCTCACAAACATTTTCAGACTTTGTAGAATTATATTTGTTTTAAAGAATTCGAACTAGTGTCTGCACAATAACAAACTCTTAACAAACAGAACCGAAAAACTACGGCGAACATTAACTGATGCATTTCGAAAATTTTATTACTTTCACTTGAGGAAATGGAAATAATCTTTGAAATGTTCAGTTCAGCGTTCAAATAAAGGCGAATCGAAAGCGAACTGTATTGATAAACTCATTTCCTATATTCTGTCACAGAACGTGTAATAAAGACCAAATAAAGTTTCGATTCATAGAGAATTTAAAATCTTTCACCTTTCTTTTAGAAAGGGGATCTTAGAAAGTGAGAAAAATAATATCACCAATTCGGAAAATTTCTTTAAATAAGTCTGCTGGATCGTGATAAGAAAACACATAGCCATGTCTGTAGGGCATGAAAATATTATACCGAACCATTGGCGCATTTCTCTGCAGAATCAATATCAGTAACAGACATTTGGAATAGAAAAACTAATCTTTCCATCCGAGAATGATTTAAAGTCAGTGTTCGTTCTAAAAATATTGTTACGTTTCTATTCCTTTTCCCCTTCCTCTCGTTCGTCGAAACGTTCCGCCTGTTATAAAGAAAATGATTTTTGTTGCAGGGCTTAAACTTGATGGTATAACTCGTATTAAGATAATCCGAAATAATGAAAACAAAGGATGGAATGGTATATGAATGAAGTTGTGAAAATATTGAAAGATATGTAAATGATCGAAAGTCAATTTGGCAATATTTCTATATCTTATTTATTTTGCCTTAATTCTTAAGGGCGGTATTACATTTAAATAATTGTTCAAAAGTAATTTAACATAAGCTAGAACTAAAGCAGTTAATTTAAGACTTAAAAATAAATATTTGAAAACAGAAGCAGAAGCCAATCAAATTTCTATTAGCTTATTAATAAAAATTAATATCTAATTATTTTGTGGTAAATTGAACATATACATTCGATTTTGTCTATTTCGAAGTGAATAAAATATGTTCTGTTTCTAGAAAAACTAAATTTGGAAGGCGTATTTGCAAATCTGAATGTTGACGTCTATTGAAATTTCAGACTATTTTTGAATTATATTTGTTTCAAGGAATTCGAACTCGTCTCTAATAACAAACTCTACACAAACAAAGCCGAAAAACTACGAGAAACATTAACTGATGCATGCGAAAATTGTATTACCTTCGCTTGAGTAAATAGAAATAATCTTTGAAACGTTCAGTTCAGCGTTCAAATAAACACGAACCGAAAGCGAACAGCATTGACAAACACATTTCTTATATTATGTCACTAAGAACGTATAATAAAGTCGAAATAATGTTCCGATTCGATACAGAATTTAAAATCTTTCACCTTCCTTTAGAAAGAGGATCTTAGAAGAGAGACAAAAAAAAATATCATCACCTCGGAAAATCTCTTTAAAAAGTTTGTCGGACCGTGATAAAAAATACATAGCCATGTCTGTAGGTCATGAAAACATTACACCGAGCCATTGCCACATTTCTCTATAGAATCAATATCAGCAACAGACATTTGGAACAGAAAAACTAATCTTTCCATCCGAGAATGATTTAAAGTAAGTGTTCTTTCTAAAAATATTGTTACGTTTCCGTTCCTTTTCCCCTTCTACTAGTTGGTGGAATTTGTTCCGCAGGTTATAAAGAAATTATTTTTGTTGCAAGGCTTAACTTTGATGGTATAACTCGTTCTAGGAGAAAAAGAAATAATGAAAAACAAAGGATGGAATGATAATGAATAAAGTTGGAAAGATAACTAAATGATAAAAACTAATCAAAATTTTATATAAAACAATTTCCATTAATTAATGAAAAAGCCACAGGCAATTGAAATTTGACAATATTTATACTATTGCATTGATTTTTTTAATAGTGCTTTTAAATAAGAATAAATTAGTTTTGTAATGAGTAATATTTCAAAGCTATGAAAAAAAAATGTATTGATTAAAAAACATTAATACAAATAATTTTTTATTTCCACCATTTTTTTCTCTTAGAATCACTCCATTGCTTTGAAGATAAATGTTTGTAGCTTTAATTTGCAGAATATTTAAAATTAATTGAAAATTTAATAGACACGTGAAACGTAATTATGAATTATCAAAATTAGAAATTAAAGATTAATAATTTTTCAACGCGAAAACTTAAATATTTTTAATTTACAAACTGTTTTGTTTTGTTGATTATTCGGAATGGAACATTTAAAATAATCAACAAGTAGACGTATAAGGCGTACAAGTAGTAAAATGATAGTAAATAATCAACAAAATCAACCCTTAAGGGGTCTTCTATAAATTAACTTTGATATTATTATATTATATATGTTTTTACTTATTAATGCAAAAGCCTAAATAATTCAATCTACGAAACTTTTGGTTTTGTTGAATAATTAGAATGGTTTAACACTTCTATAGATTAAAGCTGATACTATACACTAGATTATCTTCATAGACTTGAAAACTCTGAAAACCACCGTCCTTGGAGCGAACTGCACATGTGAATCGAATTTAATCTATAATTTCCAATTTTTTGCACATAATTTTTATTCACCTTGCGTTATGTACACAATATACTTGTAAATAAAAATTAAAGTTTATCCCTATGAACGTTAAAGGGATATTGTTCTTGAAGCCTTTACAAGTATGGTATAGGACAACACGCTATATATATATATATATATATGTATATAGATAGATAGATATTTATATATTATATATATATATATATATATATAGATATATTATCTATATATATATATATATCTATATACATATATATATATATATATATATATATATATATATATATATATATATATATATAAATGCAACAATTTAATATGTTTTTCAAGTACAAAAAAAAAATAAATATTTCAGTTCTTGTTTTAAAATTTTTGGATAAAAACTGGCACTTCTTTCATGGCAGTTAAAATGTTTAAAATGTGTGAAATATTTTTTTAAATTTATTATATGAATGAAGGTATTATTATTATTTTATTATGAAATTAGTAAATAAAAAACATCTCAAATGCTTTGAGTTTTATGCTTACTCCAGCAACTAAAAATTTACTTTATCAAAAAAAAAAAAAAATCTTTGTGAATTTATTTGCAACCGCAAAACGTTCCCAATAAAGCAAATAAAAGGTTTATGAATGTATCTGTACATAGTTATTTGCGATATAAAGTAAAAATGCAAAATAAAAACTCCTTTTACGCTTTCATATTATACGGATTCACTAATTTTTCATTTGATAAATGTATTAATATATCAGAAATTCTGTAAAACAAATTCTCGAACTCTCGCATTCCTTTTAATTTTAGACTGCATAAAATAGTTACGTGGCACTTTTAGTGGAGCATTTAATTTAACAAGAATTTACTGAAAACTATTTGAAATACCTTCCCAGCTTTTAAGTCTGTTAAGTCAAGACCATTATATGAATTTCTGGAAACGAATTTTATTTTTCGTTGAAAAAGCAATTTGGTTTTTTTTTCTAAGCCGCTGTTAAAAATGCTGGTCAGGAGGAAAAATTCCTTCGTATAATCTTCCCATATTCTATTCCTGAAATAGCTCCTTCTCTTTTTTGTTTCCAAAGAATTTTTAAACGTTTGCTTCAATCCTGATTTATTTCTATTATCCTATTCTCAAGGATAAACCCTTCCTTAAAAAAATTCCGGAAGGATGAAAAAAAAGTATTTTGAGCCATATTTCCTTGAAAGTGTTTGTTTTTAGAAGATTACCTGGTTTTCCTTAGAAGTAAGTTTTTTGTTAGAAGTAAGTGAAATTTGCTAACAATTATGTTTTTAATAGCGCTTTTACATAAGAACTAATTAGTTTTGGGCAAGGGGCAATTTTTTACATCTATGAAAATAGAAAAATAATGTAATAATAAAAAAAATTAATACAAAACTATTTTCATTTCATCATATTTTTCTCTCGTGATATATCTACTGCTTTAAAACTAAATATTTCTTGCTTTGATTTGCAGATTATGAAATTTAATTAAAAATGTAATAAACTCGCGATCATAGCTATAAGATATAAAATTAGAAATTAAAGATATAATTTTTTAATGAGAAAAACCTAAATACTTTTAATCTATGAAACAATTTTTTTTGTTGGGTATTTAGAATGAGCCATCACTTCTATAGACTAACATTGATACTATTATAATTTTCGAAGGAATTATCCTAGAGGTCTCATGTTTTAAAAAAAAGCCTTCGAATTCACAAATTCAATCTAGGAAAATTTTTACTCATAGATATGTTCAGGAACTTTAAAGCTTAATGACATGAACTTTCTAGGCTCTTTGCTTAGCCTTCTTCGAACTACTCTCTCTAATGCGAGAAATTTAGGTTCTAAGGTAGGTCTTAAGATTATATTAGGGGCTAAATCTAGGTTTAAGAGTCCCTTAACGATAATTTTAGATCCTAAACCTCCCTTGGATGAAAAACGTAGCTCCCAAATCTCCAGACTGCTCTGATTAACCATTATAAATACATACATATTAACTAAATTTTAAAATATAATAATTCCAGTATTTGAAAATTAGATGATATTTATACTACATAGTTATAGTTTAATATATGTATTTTGTAATGTGAATATTAGAAATTTCTGTAATTAAAAGCTTCTAATTAATTAAGCACTCACTATACTAGTAATAATTAAATAATAGAAATTATTTGGAAAAAATTTTAAATCATTTTTTAAATTAAAGTTTTATCTCGATAAAAATTATATTTCAATATCTAATCGCACATATCTATTATTTGTAACAATAATTATTAAGCTTTTTTTGTGTTAACAAATGTTGAAACAACAAGTAATTAACAATGAACATTGATTTTAATTTATTGAAAAATCAATCTTTTACATTCAAAAAGAAATTTATTTAAACACTAATAAAATATATGGATTTATTTTTTTATTTGTATTATTGACTTTATATGTTTAAACTTTTTCATTTTGTTGTACTTAAAATATTTTTTTTTTTATTTTTATATCAAGCAGTTAAAATTAATTAATATTTTCTTAAGTTGTGATATTAAATAGGCAAATATTGAAATATTACAATTTATTATCATAAATAAATATTATTCGAAACATAATTTTCGATAACTGCCTTTGCTAAAATATTTTCACAACTCCAGATATTCGTACAATAAACTCAATTCGAACAAGATAAACTTTTATGCAGAATATTATTTTAAGTTAATACATGAAAAATTAAAAATTACATAAAATAGTACAGCTTCAGAATGTGCAAAGCAACGTGTATTACCACCCGCTTCCATTTTCTTCGTTAAGAAATACTATTTACGTAAGTAAATTGCCTCTGCAAAAACTATTTTCAATTTCAAAGGAATTTTTTTTTATATAACTTCTTTTCAAAATAATTATCAGCCGCAGATAAGAAGATTAGAAATTGAGCTACTTTTTTTTTCCAAAATTGTTCCAGACAGCTAAAACAGTTTGGAAAAAAATAGAAAATATTGGAAAAAAAAAGAAAAAAAAAAAAAAAAAATGGTCGCATATTCTTTTAGAAAATTGGAATGCTCATTACATATTATTGACAGATAGAGATATTACTTCTAACTTTGAATTATATGTTTGCTGTTATTGAATATTTAAAAAAATATTTCTATGCCTGAAGGTAAAAGTTGCTACTTAGAAGCCTTTAAAGCAATCTGTTGTAAGATCGGCTAATTGTTTCTACAGGAGTTTTTTCAGTTCTGCTTGCAAATAGATCCGATAATTTGAAATGCATTTTTTAGTAGTTCTAACATTCTTAGAATCCAACTGATGAGTTTTGTCGAGAATTGGAAAAAGTTATGTTTTTGTTGTTGTTCTCGTGTCCCTCATGGAAGGAGGGAAGAGGAGTGCAGCTTTGTTCTGATGGAGCACCCGTAGGTAGAATTCTGACTTCTGCTCCGCGTCGCTCTTACAGTCATAGGAGACCGGGGCCTACGACTTAAAGTGGATTCCGAACCAATACAAACATCCATTGCACCTCCGGGACTCGAACCCGAAACCTGTGGTACCGAGTGCCAGAGCGCTGGACGCTCTACCATTCAGGCCCCATGTGGGGGATAGAAGTGCCAGGTTTATACCGAGAACTTTTCCATGACCTTATTATACGACCTCGTTCAAACATTCTTGATACTGTCATTTTCATTTCACAGCCTCGTGGCTGCGGGAGGATTCAGGTTCGAATACTGAGCTGCGGCATGTATATTTGTTACTGATTCGGAATCCAAGTTAGACTGTAGGTCCCGGTCTAAAGTGTTAAAAATAACTGTAGAGCGACAAACCGAACTTTAAAGGACTTCATGACTCATATCTAACTCACAGTGTTTGATTCAAAATAAAAACCCTGAAGAAGTTTAAATCGTTCATTTGAAGCAAATACGATTTTCAAGTTCAATGTTGAGCTACTAGTTCCTAAGATATTCTACTAGCGCAAAAATTGAATAGACGACAAATTCCAGATAAGCAAATGCGCCTCCCAAATTCAGTTCTTTAGAAACAGTAAAAATTTGATCCACTTCAAAAATCGAATTTTTATTTTCAATGTACCGCAGAATATCTAAACACTAATTTGTATCAAGCACTAACAGAAATCTGAATGAATTCTACTGCTGTTTTCAAATATTTATCTATAAGTTTTAAATTAATTGCACTAGTTCAAGCTACTGTTAAATTACTTCGGACAATGTTGTATTGCATAAATTCCCCTTATGAATTAAGGAAAAATAAATAAGATATAGAAATATTATCAAATATTCATTGCCTGTGGCTCATTCTTGTTACTTAATGGAAATTGTTTTATCAAAAATTTCGATTAGTTTTTACCATTTAGTTATCTTTCTAAAATTTTCACAACTTTATTCACATCACTCCATGCTTTTTTTTCGTTATTTCGGTTTATAGTAATACGAGTTATACCATCAAGGTTAAGCCGTTCAACAAAAATCATTTTCTTTATAACCTGAGGAACAATTCCACGAACGAGAGGAAGGGGAAAAGGAATAGAAACATAACAATATTTTTAGAAAGAACACTTACTTTAAATCATTCTCGGATGGAAAGATTAGTTTTTCTATTCCAAACGTCTGTTGCTGATATTGATTCTGCAGAGAAATGCGCCAATGGTTCGGTATAAAATTTTCATGCCCTACAGACATGGCTATGTGTTTTCTTATCACGATCCAACAGACTTTTTTAAAGAGATTTTCCGAGTTGATGATATTTTTTTTCTATCCTAAAGATCACCTTTCTAAAAAAAGAAAGGTGAAAGATTTTAAATTCTGTATCGAATCGGAACATTATTTTGGTCTTTATTATACGTTCTTAGTGACAGAATATAGGAAATGAGTTTATTAATGCAGTTCGCTTTCGATTCGTGTTTATTTGAACGCCGAACTGAAAGTTTCAAAGATTATTTCTATTTCCTGAAGCGAAGGTAATAAAATTTTCGCATGCATCAGTTAATGTTTCGCCGTAGTTTTTTCGGTCCTGTTTGGGTAGAATTTGTTATTACAAATGAGTTAAATTGAAAATTTGAGTGAAAATTTTTGTGAATATGATTCGGAAGAATATATATAAAATGTTTATGAATTTTTGATATATACGGAAGAATATATATATATGTGTGTGTGTGTGTTCGTTTTTGCGTAGATCGTTTGATTAATTTGGTAAAAAAATGTAGAATTTTGTGTAAAATGATTCGCGTTTTAAACTGTTTGTGAGATGGAATTGTAAAGCATTGGTTCTTTCAAATGGTATGGAATAAATTGTAAATTTTCTTGTTAGTATCTCATTTGCTCTAATTTCCTTTCCCTGTTCTGATTCCCAATTGATAATAAAAAATAATAAGTAAAATTTTTTTTTTTTTCTAAAAGTGGTTAGTAAAAGTGAAAAATAGCTCATTTCATTTATAAAAATTACTTATTCCTGATATTTTTTTAATCATAATAAAAATATAATAATAATAAAATACTAATAATGACTAATAATCATAAAAAGACAATAAAACATAATATAGAAACAAATAATTTTAGCATATACAGTTACATTATATAAGCTTATAAACTGACTGAAAAACTAATTTTCTTTAGTGGAGTAAAAATTGAAGTAAACACATTTTTTTTTTGATTTCAAAACTATTTCATTTGTATAAGATCGTGGTAATATTGATGAATAACCTTTTAGACATCATCCTAAATTCAGTTGTTTGTGATATTTTATTGTTGCAAAATGTGAGACATACTATTTTTGTATACTCATGTTGAAAGTAATAGAGTCCTTGGCCTTTGGTAGTCTGGCATTTGGTAGCACAGGCTTCAGGTTCGAATCCTAGCGATAGAGTTGATGCTAGTACAGGTTCGAAATCCACGTTAAACAGTAGGTCGCTTTCTATATAGCCTAAAGTGTGCAAAAAAATGACCGTAAAGCGACAAACCAAACCGAACTCTTAAGTCATTCTTGAAAATGTAACTCAAAGGACTTAATTCAGAATATAAACAACGCTGACAAAATTTGCGTCGCGCATTTGAAGCAAATGTGATTTTCCACTTCATACTGGCTCAATAGCACCGTCCTTACACGATTTGCATGGAATTTGAATAGACATCAGATTTCAGATTTTCAAATACTTCTTCCAAATTTAGCATACCTAGCAATAGTAAAAATTTGATCCACTTCAAAATAGCCAGTATCAAATATATAAGTTCAATTTACCACACAATATATAAGCACTATTTTTCATTAAGCACAAATGTAAATTTACATGAATTCTGCTTCAGTGTTTAAATTATTTATAAATCTTAAATTAAGTGCTTAAGTGTGTAGTAAAATAAATCTTAAATTAAGTTCAAGCTTCTGTTAAATTCTGTTTGAACAATTACTTAAAATGCTATACTGCATGAATTCCCTTAACAATTATGGCAAAATAATCAGATACAGAAATTTTCATTTCTTGTGGCTCTTTCATCGTTTAATGGAAATTGTTTTATCTAAAATTTCGAATAATTTTTTCATCATGTAGTTATCTTTCCAATATTTTCCCAACTTCATTATAACCATTCCATCCTTTGTTTTTTTTATTTCGTTTTCTCCTTATGCGAGTTATATCATAAATATTTTCACTACATTATTCACATCATTCTATCCTTTGTTTTTATTATAATTTAATCATTATACGAGCTATACCATCAATATTTTCACAATTTTATTCACATCATTCCATGCTTTGTTTTCGTTATTTCGATTTATCGTAATACGAGTTATAGTATCACAGTTAAGCCTTGCAACAAAAATCATTTTCTTTATAACCTGAGGAACATTTCGAACTTACGAGAGGAAAGGGAAAAGGAATAGAAACATAACAATATTTTTAGAAATAGCACTTACTTTAAATCATTCTCGGATGGAAAGATTAGTTTTTCTATTCCAAATGTCTGTTGCTGATATTGATTCTACAACGAAATGCGCCAATGAATCAGTATAATATTTTCATGCCCTACAGACATGGCTATGTGTTTTCTTATCACGATCCAGCAGACTTTTTTTAAAGGGATTTTCCGAGTTGATGATATTTTTTTTTCTCTCTTCTAAGATCACCTTTCTAAAAGAAGGTGAAAGATTTTAAATTCTGTATCGAATCGGAACATTATTTGGTCTTTATTATACGTTCTTAGTGGCAGAATATAGGAAATGGGTTTATCAATGCAGTTCGCTTTCGGTTCGTGTTTATTTGAACGCTGAACTGAACGTCTCAAAGATTATTTCTATTTCCTGAAGCGAAGGTAATAACATTTTCGCGTGCATCAGTTAATGCTTCCCCTATATTTTTCGGTTCTGTTTGTGCAGAGTTTGTTATTAGAAACGAGTTCAAATTCATTAAAAGAAATATAATGCAAAAACTGTCAAAATTTTCAATAGACGTCAACTTTCAGATTTGCAAACGCGCATACCAAATCTAATTTATCTAATAATCGCAAAATTTTTATACATTTCAAAGCAGACAGAATCGAAAATATATTTTTAATTTACCAAAAATATTTTAAACACTAATTTTTATTAAGTATCTAACAGAAATTTGATTGAATTCTGCTTCCATTCTCAAATTTTTATTTATAAGTCCTAAAATAACTGCTTTAGTTCGAGCTGTCTTTAAATTATTTTGAACAGTAATTTAAAATTTTGTACTGCATGAATTACCCGGAGTATTATGGCAAAATAAATAATATATTGAAATATTGCCAATTTTTCATTGTCTGTGACAATTTAATTACTTAAAGGAAATTGTTTTATCTAAAATTACGCTTAGTTTTTATCATTTAGTTTAGTTATCTTTCCAATATTTACACAACTTTATTCATCATTCCATGCTTTGTTTTCGTTATATCGGTTTATCGTGATACGAGTTTTACCATCAAGGTTAAGACTTGCAACAAAAATAATTTTCCTTATAACCTGCGGAACAAATTCCACCAACTAGTAGAAGGAGAAAAGGAATAGAAACATAACAATATTTTTAGAAATAGCACTTACTTTTAAATCATTCTCGGTTTAAAAATTAGTTTTTCTATTCCAAATGTATGTTGCTGATATGGATTCTGCAGAGAAATGCTCCAATGGTTCGGTATAATATTTTCATGCCCTACAGACATGGCTATGTGATTTCTTATCAATATCCAACAGACTTTTTTTTAAAGAGATTTTCCGAGTTAATGATATTTTTTTTTCTCTCTTCTAAAATCCTCTTTCTAAAATGAAGGTAAAAGATTTTAAATTCTGTATCGAATCGGAACATTATTTGGTCTTTATTATACGTTCTTAGTGACAGAATATAGGAAATGAGTTTATCAA
This sequence comes from Caerostris extrusa, assembly GCA_021605095.1. Lineage (NCBI taxonomy): Eukaryota > Metazoa > Arthropoda > Arachnida > Araneae > Araneidae > Caerostris > Caerostris extrusa. Next base: position 54,561 of record BPLR01016546.1, read on the forward strand.
TGCAGTTCGCTTTCGATTCTTGTTTATTTGAAGGCTGAACGGAACGTTTCAAAGATTATTTCTATTTACTCAAGCGAAGGTAATAAAATTTTCGCATGCATCAGTTAATGTTCCCAGCAGTTTTTCTGTTCTGTTTGTTATTAGAACTGAGTTCGAATTCTTTAAAACAAATATAATTCAACATTATATAACATAATATATTTCAAAAACTGTCTGAAAATTTTTCTGAGCTTTTTCATTGGCGGAAGACTTTATTTTATATATGTATATATTGGATTTGAGGACATATTTTGAATAATGGGAAAATAAAATGTTTAAATTTTTGTAAAATGATTCGCGCTTTAAACGGTTTATCAAATCGAAATTGTTTGTATCAGATTGTCTGTCAAATGGTATGGAAAAAATGGTAAATATTTTTGTATCTCATTTGCTTTTACTTCTTTTTCTCTTCTGACTTCCAATTGAATAATAAAAAATTGATCAGCAAAAAATTATTAGTAAAGGAGAAGTACATTTCATCTTTGAAAATCACTTACTTCTCATTTTCTTATTTTTTATAAATATTAAAATATACTATTAATGATAATGTTTTTAAAGGGTATTAATTACAAATTCACAAACAGCAAATACGTACAATTAACTATATATAATATTTTACTGATTTAAAGTCATATAATTATAGGTGGATAGTAAGTGGGTGTGGTTGGGTTGAAACTTCAAACACAGTAAGTACGTTACAGGTGTAACTGGGTATGCAGTTTTTTTAAGTACCTTTCAGTAATTTGGATAAATTCTGCTTCAGTTTCGAATTATCATTTATAAGTATTTAATAACTGCAATAGTTCAAGCTGCTGTTAAATTACTTTTGAATAATTATATACTGTATTAGTTCCCTAATGAATTCTGGAAAAATAGATAAGATATATTAATATTGCAAAATTTTCACAGCCTGTGGCTTTTTCAATACTTATTAAAAATTGTTTTTTTTTAAATTTCGATTAATATCTATCATTTAGTTATTCTTCCAATATTTTCATAACATTATTCATATGATTACATGCTTTGCTTTCGTTATTTCGGATTATCGTTATACGAGTTATACCATCAAGGTTAAGCCTTGTATCAAAAATCATTTTCTTTATAATCTGCGGAACATTTCCTCGAACGAGAGGAAGGGGAAAAGGAATAGAAACATAACAATATTTTTAGAAAGAACACTTACTTTAAATCATTCTCGGATGGAAAGATTAGTTTTTCTATTCCAAATGTCTGTTGCTGATATTAATTCTGCTGAGAAAAACGCCAATGGTTCGGTATAATATTTCCATGCCCTACAGACATGCCTATGTGTTTTCTTATCACGATCCAACAGACCTTTTTAAAGAGATTTTCCGAGTTGATGATATTTTTTTCTCTCTACTAAGATCCTCTTTCTTGAAAGGAAGGTGAAAGATTTTAAATTCTGTATCGAATCGGAATATTATTTGGTCTTTATTATACGTTCTTAGTGACAGAATAGAGGAAATGAGTTTATCAACGCAGTTCGCTTTCGGTTCGTGTTTATTTGAACGCTGAACTGAACGTTTTCAAAGATTATTTCTATTTCCTGAAGTGAAGGTAATAAAATTTTCGCATGCATCAGTTAATGTTCCCCGTATTTTTTCAATTTTGTTTCTGTAGAGTTCGTTATTAGAAACGAGTTTGAAATCTTTAAAACAAATGTAATTCAAAAAAGTCTGAAAATGTTTGTGAGCCTTTTGATTGGTGGAAGATTATTTTATTTTATAAAATATATGTTCGATTTGTGTATATTGTTTGAATAATTTGGGAAAATAAAATTTAGAATTTTGTGTAAAATGATTCATACTTTTGCTGTTTTATTAGATGGAATAGTTTTGTATCAGACTGCCTGGGAAGAAGAAGGTTTAGATTTGTATTCGGCTCGTCATTTTGTACACACTTTGGTTAACTACACCGAGATCTATAACTTAACGAACCACTAACAAACGTCCATGCCACCAATAGGATTCGAACATTGAGCATGTAGTACCAAACGCCAGAGCGCTAGCGCATTGGCCATCAGGTCGCAAGGGAAGAAGAGTAACTCATCTTTAAAATAGACTCCTCATCATTTTTAATAATAATAATAATAAAATACTATTGGTACTATTATTATTACTATAAAGCAATAAATATATTTATATATATAAAAAGACAGTATCCAGAATTTAAGTTACGTTGTTTGAACGAGGCCTTTTAATAAGACTATAGAAAGGTAGATTTTCTTTCTACAACTGCTATCTACTGTATTTACTGTGCATGATTGTTGTTAACAGTGATCACGAAAAGGTGTTTTCTCAAAAACCAGAGACCGATTAAGCAAGGGGCACTACTGAAAGAGAAGAATACCGTATTCTTCGCATCTGCAGCAAAAATTCGAGTTTCTTTTGGAATCAGAGTGACACAGCAAACTACAAAAAAATCAATTATTTTAGGGGTAGTTCCACGCCAACACTCCCTGTAGCACAAATGTCATTAGCTCCTTATAACAGCCATCAGCAGTTTCAGTGGTGTCAAACTAGAGCTCATTGGAGGGCAGAGTGGAGAAGAGTGCTGTTTCTTTCTTGAGGCCATTGATGACCGTATGTGAATTAAAATGATAACAGGTTTTCTCTTGAAGCCACTCTGTCTGCGTCCTATAATTCTGAACCTATACGCCAAGTTCACGAAACTGATATACATAAAGAATCAGGATTTTATCTATTTATGATGCTTGTGGCAATCATAAATTTTAGGGGCAAGAAAATTCAATGGCCAATTTTATTAATTTGGGTAAGTGTAACATTATTGAAACAATTATCAAGTGAAACATGTAATAAATGCTAAGTTAACCAAGTACCATTTTTAGAAATTTCCCTGAGTTTTGATTAAGAAGAGCTTTAGAAAAGGAAAGAAAAAAATTACCTTCATAATGATATCTTTTAATTAATATCTGTATGGCAATTTCCTATGACATGAAACACTCTTTTTCCATGCACTTTGACAACAAATTTGTTCATTAAACTAATGCTTGAACCGGTTTTGCTTTTCTTTTTTCAATTCCTTCTATTAGCTCCCCTCTCCCTATATATATATCTTGTTCAAATTTTCAATCCTTAATAAAATATTTTTATTTATTCACTCAAGTTCAAATACATTTTTTAACTTGTATTGATGACACTTGATGTTAATACAGTTTTTTTCAAATATTAATTCAGTAATTAAATTTAATTAATAAATTATATTTTTTTTTAGATTTAAGTTGCCTGTATCTACCTATAGATGGCGCCAGATAAACTTAAAAAAAATGAATGAAAATTATTTATAAAGGACTTTCTGCATTATAGTGAAAAAAAGTAGGAATTGAAATATTTATTTTTTTATATTACTTGTTTATCTTCAGGAGTGTTTTTTCTTCAGGATTATGTTCGTCTCCATACCACTGCTGTTCCTCAATGTACGCTTCAGAGTGTGGACATGGTCTTGCACTTTCTCTATCGATAGTTAAAGGGACACTACTGGATGTATAATTTACAACCAGCATAGACAGTTACTGATTTGACTGACCGAATACAAGAGATACGGGTGCTTGCACATGTGATCGACTGAGACAGTTCAAGACTTTTTACAAAAAAAAAAAAATAGTGTAAGGTTATTTTATTAGGTGGTCTTGTTAAGCATTTTAACTATTCATCACTTATTTAACCATAGGAAGAGGATCATGTTATTTTATAAAACTATAAATGTTATAATTGCGAAAAATAATAAAAATGTGAGATTATTTTTATTTAAAAAATGCAATATCTTTTTTGCAAACCTGTTTCAATGAAATCAAGCACATTTTTATTGATTTTCTCTTATTAATTATAGCAAGAAGATGGTAACGTATTTTTCAGTTAATGAATGAAACTATTGCAATAATGTATACGGACTCGTTTCTCTAATTTCAATGTTATGAGAATTTTGTCACAAAAACTGCTGGCATATTAATTTCATACTCTGCACTTGTTCCGTAATGGAAAAATTTAGATTTAGTGTTTAATTAACCATTGATTAATTTTATTAATCAACTACATTGTACCAGAAGTAAGAAACCATCTAGAAATTTAAAACAATTTCAATTATGTTAAGATCTAATGATAATTACGAAAGCTATTAAGTTTATCTCAATTTATTTTACTTACTATACCACCATTTCGTATTAGAATTTGCTCTTCTACTTTATTTAAATTGTAAATATGGAGCGGTAATCAAATAAATGTGTTTCCTAGTCAAATGCTTTGCAAACATTTCATTCCTCTAAATTAATTTCTTCTTAGTGTTGGGATTTCATTTGCAACCACTGCATTTAGATCCAATGAAATTTCTATAAATTTATTAGAACTATATATACTTAAAACTATACTAGATATATACTTCATAAATACATTAGAATCTTTATATGTATGTCAATACAAAATATTTGAAAAGAAAATTTGAAATATATCATGTGTAATGAAAAAACGAATTAATCATATTAATTTATAATTAAGTTTTTTACTTATAATTAAGGAAGATAAATTAACTTTTAATTTTAAAAATTATAAATCTAATCATATAAACGTATTACGATTATTGAAATCATAAACATTTATTATTTAAAATTGCATTTTGTATTTTATATGAAAATAATATATTATACATTTTTGTCACTATTTGTAACCAAATTAAAATTCTTGAGTATAAATAATTTTTAATGATAATATTATTGTTTTAGAAAACCCAAAGTAGTGAATGATGGTTGGAAAAACATATTTATTTTTTCTTTACAACTTTCAAATTAAGTGAAAAACAGTAAAAAAAGAAGAAAAAATTTTTTTTTTTTTTTTTGTATTTTATTTTTAAATACAAAAAAAAAAAAACATGCAAAATAAATAATTAAAGGAAATACATTTTTCTTATTCTGAGACAGAAATAGTTTTATATTATTATATTAAATGACACTAAATGCTTGTAAATTTTTAGATCTTTTTTATAATTAATCTAATTAAATTAAATAAGTAAAATTCTTATAGAGCAAGTAATATTAGCCCATATGCCAGAGTAGTACGAATACAGCAAAATAAGCTGCGGTCCCATGCAGAATTACTTACTTAATTAGAAATCATTTAAAAAAAAATTTCAATAACATCAATTTATTTTATAAATATTATGTATTTAAAAGAAATTTTATTTAGCTTAGTTTCATTTAAACTATTTTTCAAAGTTATAATTATTTCTAACGTAACTTTGAAAAAATGAATAATAAAATTAACTAAACAGTCACAAGAACTATATTACAAAAAGGTGCGTGAAAAATATTAAAAAAAGAAATATATTAATCAGTTTTAATAAATTGTAATATAGGCACCTGAAATGTTTTATAGTTCTTTGTAATATATATTACATTAGTATGATACTCATGGGCCTGAATGGCCGAGTAGCTAGCGCACTGGCGCTGGGTACCACAGGTTTCGGGTTTCGAGTCCTGGCGGTGCCATGGATGTTTGTAGTGGTTCCGGAATCCATTTTGAACCGTAGGTCCCTGGTCTAATAGGATAGGAGCGTTGTTGCGGGGGCATTGTTACTCCGCGTCCGTGGCTTATCTTCAAGTTACAAACGCCCCTGGGTAATGCAAAGTGAGTACGTCTGTGCAGCGCTTGCCTTAAGGCATCCAAGACCAAGTTGCTTGTTTTGCCAGCTGCATTAGAACAAAAAAAGTATCATATCATATAGGGTATAAAGAAAAATACTTAGAAACTAAAATTTTATTGTATACTTATATTGAATTCTTTTAAATGTTAGTTTTGCAATGCTCTAAGATATATGTACCAAAAAAAGACAAATTGAAGAAATAATAGTTTTTGCCTAAAACTTTATAAAATATGACATATTTTCCATATCCCTCGAAAAATCTAAATGAAGTTGGATTCTAACAAAGTTAGAACTAAAAAGAATGCATTTCAAATGTTCAGGTCCGTTTATACACTAAAGTGAAAAAATTCCAGTAAAAACATTTAGCCGATCCTACAACAATTGCTTTAAAAGCTTTAAGTAGCAACTTTACTTCCCAGGCATAGAAATATTTATAAAATATATTAAAATATAACATATAATCATTATAAATATATTAAAATATAATATATAATACATTTTTAAAACATAACATATTTTCTAATTGTCGACAAAAACTAGCTGCAGTTAAAATCTAACAACGTTAGAAGCACTAAAAATGGCAGCAGAAATATTTATAAGGCTTCCTAGGCATGGAAATATTTATAAAATAGTTAAAATATAACAAATAATCATTATAAATATATTAAAATATAATATATGATACATTTATAATATAAAATATTTTCCACTCCTCGACAAAGTCAGCTGCAGTTAAAATCTAACAACGTTAGAAGCACTAAAAATGGCAGCAGAAAATATATTAAAATATAATATATGTTAAAATATAACATATAATCATTATAAATATATTAAAATATAATATATAATACATTTTAAAACATAACATATTTTCTAATTGTCGACAAAAACTAGCTGCAGTTAAAATCTAACAACGTTAGAAGCACTAAAAAGGGCAGTAGAAATATTTATAAGGCTTCCTAGGCATAGAAATATTTATAAAATATGTTAAAATATAATCATTATAAATATATTAAAATATAATATATGATACATTTATAATATGAAATATTTTCCACTCCTGACAAAAGTCTAGCTGCAGTTGAAATCTAATAATGTTTCAATGAAAAGCGCATTTCAACTTCTCGGGTCCATTTATACACTAAAATGAAAAATATCAGGTAGAAACATTTAGCCGATCTTACAACAGATTGCTTTAAAGTCTTATAAGTAGTAACTTCACCTCCCAGGCACAGAAAATTTTCTCACACAAATATTTTTTTCTCTGAAATATCCAATTACAGCAAACATACATTCCAAAGTTAGAAGCAACGTCTAAATCTGTCAATAATATGTAATGAGCATTCCAATTTTCTAAAAGAACCATTTTTTTGCCTTTTTTTCCAATATGTACTTCTTTTTTTCGAAACTGTTTTCGCTGTCTGGAATATTTTGGAAGAAAAAAAGTAATTCAATTTCTAATCTTCTCATCTGTGGATGATAATTATTTTGAAAGAAGATATTTAAAAACTCATTTGTAAAATGAAAATAGTTTTTGCAAAGGCAATTTACTTATGCAAATAGTGTAAGTTTCTTAATGAAGAAAATGGAAGCGTTGGAAATGTACTTTGCTTTGTACATTCTGAAGCTGTAATAATGATTTTTAATTTTTATGTATTAACTTAAAACAATATTTTGCCTAAAAAAGTTTATCTTGTTCAAATTAAATTTATTTTGCGGATATTTGGAGTTATGCAAATATTTTTACAAAGAAACGTCTCGAAAATTATCTTTCGAATAATATTTATTTATGATAATAAATAATATTTCGCTATTTGATTATTTGTTATCTCAAAATCAAATACATTGAAGGAAATATTAACTTTTATTATATAATAATAAAAATTATTTTAAGTACAACAAAACAGTGTTTAAACATATAAAGTCAATAATACGAATAAAAAATAAATATTTTATTTTATTCGGTTTTAAATAAATTTCTTTTTCCAATATAAAAGAATGAGTTTTCAATAAAATACATTCAATGTTCAGTGTTAATTACTTATATAACAATGTTTGTTAGAGCAAAACAACTTAAGAATTACAATTACGTACGATGTAGTTGTGTCGGTTCGAGTGAGCCCCACGGTGGGCCCCAGAGTGTAGTGTTGTGCAGCTGAGTTGTACCTGCGGTGTGGCTGGGTTGAGTTAAGTTTTTTTGAGAACTCATAGCTTTATTTACACACCTCACATAAACCAATATACATACAAAGTTTAACACATTTAAAAATATATACTTACAGATTAGTGGAAGCATTCCACCGCTAAGCAGAAAATAAATATATTCAGGTACATGTTGGATGCTCGAAATATATTTTCTTTCCGGGTGAGAGTCTGTTGGCCAACAAATGCACAGAGTTGTGCTAAATATATTTCCTCTCGAGATGAGAGAATACAAACTGCACGTTTCACACAGCAGCGAATGTTATGCTGTACTGTCTCTAGGGTAAGAGCCTCGAGGCCTACTGAACATTTCTACTTAACGCCGCAGGGAGCAGTGTGTAGGAAGTAGCAGGGTTGAAACGATAGATATGTGCATCATCAGATATTGAAATATAATGTCTTTATTGTGATGGATTTTTGTACTTAAAATATTTAAATATGTTAAAAAGTGATCTTAAATTATTTAGTTTCTTCTATTTACTTATTATTATTATTTATTGCTGAATGTAAACGACTAAATTTAAAGACCCATTGATGACTTTTAAATATTCAAAAAACGAAGCAGAATAATTCTTAGAATTAAATTTTAGGGTTTTCCATTAAAAAAATATAAACAAATTTGCAAATTTTTAATTTAGCTGTATTTGAAAAGTTTTTTAATTATAATTAATTTTCTTAATATTCTGATTAAAGGTAGACATATTTATTTTTAACGCCATAAAAATCATGATAACTGTAATGTTAAAAAATTATTTTATTTTTTTTTATCATTTAATTTTTTTAAAAAATTGATTTGTTTTAAAAATTAACAAAAAAAAATTAATTTATTTTATTTAAAAGCTTTTATATTCAAAAAATAAAATTTTTAGATTCATTTCATTTATTTCTAGCAATGGGAAAAATGGAAACCCAGGTAATAGCGCTCTGGCGCTAAAACCAACAGGTTTCAAAGGGTTAGGTCCCGGTGTCATGGTTGTTTCATGATTCGGAATTCTTTTAAGGAAAGTTGGTCCTTGGGAATAGGATAATAGAAATAAATGCAGGATTGAAGTCCGTAGTTATCTTCAAAACGCCCCCTTTGAAAACAAAAGAGAAGGAACTATTTGGGCATCCATGCCTGTGTTTGGAAAGATTGTAAGAAACAAATTTCTCATAATGCATTTATATCCAGCACCCTATTTTAAACTTAAAAAAAAAAAACTAATTAAAATTTTTTTAAACAAAAAATAAAATTATTTTGAGCTGAAATTCATATAATGGCTTTGATTTAATACTGAAATTAAATATTATTTCAAACAGTTTTCATAAATTTTTGATAAATTATTTGCACAACTTCAAAATTCATAAAATTTTATGCAGTCTAAAATTAAAAAATGCAACAGTTCTAAATTTGTTTTAAAATCTGTATATTATTGGAATTTATCCAAATGAAAATTTATATTGAAACCGTATAGTTGAATGATACCCATATTTCTTTTCTTTTCAGTTTTACTTTTTTTCTAAATAATTATGCACAGAAACATTCATAAATATTTAATTGTTATACTTAAAAATATATTTAATATAATTAGTATAAATGAACTCATGAATTTTAAATACTATAAATTGTATTTTTAAGTTGCTGGAGTAAAATGTATGTATTTATATTGTTTAATCCCAGATGAGATTTGGGGTGCTTTCTTTAAATCAAATAAAGGTTTAATAGGACCTAAAGGTATCGTAAAGGGAGTCTTAAAAAAAATTTTCACCCTAAGATATTCTTAAACCTTTAAAAGTTTAGAAAAAATTTTCTTATAACATTTGGAAGCAGCTAAGCAAACAGTAGAAGAGTTCCTGTTTTTAAGCTTTAAAGTTCTTGAGCCCCTGTAAAAATATTCTTAAATATTTATTTTTATTTGGGACTGAAAAGAGACTTTAAAGAATTCATAGATATATACATATATATTGTAGACTTCTCGAGAAATACTGGGTTCTTATAAATATGGGACCTTCAAGAAGAAGGCTCACTTTAGGGTTCTAGAATTCCTTCGAAAATGATAATGACAAGCGTTAATCTATAGGTGGCCTAAAGAACCTAGTGGATAATCAAACCAGGTTTTGGGTTCAAAAAAATCATGGAAATTAAAGATTAAATGGTTCGCAAATCCAGTTCAATAGGATCTGATATTTTTAGAGTTTTCAAGTCTACGACGATATCTTGATAGTAACAGTGTTGGTTGGTACTTTAGGTTTATGGCATTTTGAATAAAATGTCTCTGTATATAGTTATTAGAATCAGCATAAATTCTATAAAACTGTTGGCCCATTTAAATATTCAACAACAAAGCAAATATTTCCTCAAATAAAAATATTTAATTTTTGGCTTTAAAAAAATATATCTTTATTTTTAATTTTGATAATTCATAGTTAAGTTTCAAGAGTTTATTAAATTTTCAATTAATTTTAATATTCTGCAAAATAAAGCTAAAAATATGTACTTTTAAAGCAATGGTGATATTATGAGAAAAAAAATGATGAAATTAAAAAAATTATTTTATATTAATATTTTTTATCACTTTGTTTTTTAAAAATTTATTAACTTTAAAAATTACCTTTATCCAAAACATATTTATTCTTATTTAAAAACGTTGTTCAAAAAAATCATAATTGTTAACGAATTTCATTTACTCTAAAAAAAAAAAAAAAAAAAAAAAAAAAAAAAAGAAAAAAACCAGGTAATCTTCTGAAAAAAAAATTTTCAACAAATATGGCTCGAATACTTTTTCATCCTTCCGAAATTTTTTAAGGAAGGGTTTATCCTCGAGAATAGGTTACTAGAAATAAATCAGGATTGAAGCAATCGTTTAAAAATTCTTTGGAAACAAAAGAGAAGGATTTATTTGGGGGAAAAGATTATACGATGGAATTTTTTTCCCTAACCAGCATTTTAAACGACGGCTTAGACAAAAAAACCTACATTGCTTTTCAAAGAAAAATAAAATTATTTTCCAAAATTCATATAATGGCTTTGACTTAACTGAGTTAAGAAATGTGAAGGCATTTCAAACTGTTTTCGGTAAATTCTTGATAAATTAAATGCTCCACTAAAAGTGGCAAATATTTTATGCAGTCTAAAATTAAAAGGAATGCGAGAGTTAGAGAATTTGTTTTACAGAATTTCTGATATATTAATATATTTATCCAAATGAAAAATTTAATGAAACCGTATATTGTGAATGCGTAAAAGGAGTTGCTTCTTTTTTTTTTTCTTTTTACTTTATACCACAAATAATTATGTATTAAAACAATTATAAACCGCATAATTGCTTCATTGGAAACATTTTTCCAATTGCAAATGGACTCAAGAAGAATATGTTTTTGATAAATTGCGTTTTTTTAATTACTGGAGAAAACATAAAATTCAATGCTTTTGAGTTTTTTTTTTTTAAATTTTATCAATAAAATAATAATAATTTCATGTATAAATTAAATTTGAAAAAATATTTCATATATTTTAGTTTTTTAACTGTATATTGAAAATTATGTTTCTTATAATATTTTAATTCTAATATTCTTCTGTGGGAAAGAGAGTAAAGAGAGTTGTCAGTTTTATCCCGAAAATTTTTAAAATATGATGTTGAATATTTTTTTTTTATTTGTGACATGAAAAACATATTAATTAGTTTTAGATATACACATATAAATTTCAACGTCTCGACCTATACTAGACTTATAACGGCCTTAAAGAATCATTTTTAAGGTCATTTTTAAAGTTTATAAAACACTTTAATTTTTATTTACAAGCATTATATATGAGAACAGAACTCTAGGTTAATACAAATTACTATTTACAAAAAAATGGAAATTAAAGATTAAATTTGATTTCACCAAATGCAGTTCACTCATCGACTGAGATTTTCAGACTTTTCAAGTCTATGACGACTGTCTATAGTAATCAGTGTTAATCTGCAGAAGAGGCAGTATTCTAAATTTTCAGCATTTTGAATAAGGCTTTTGCATTGATATAAAAAATAATAGATTATCAGCATTAATTTATAGAAGTGTTGGCCCATGTTAAATAATCAATAAAACAAACAGTTTCGTCGATTAAAATATTTATTCTTTCCCATTAAAAAAAATTATTAACATTTAATTTTTAATTTTGATAATTCATAGCTATGTTCCATGAGTTTATTAAATTTTTAATTAATTTTCAGTATTCTCTACAAATTCAAACTAAAAATATTTAGTTTAAAACAATGGAGAGATATGAGAGAAAAAATGATGGAAATGAAACAAAAATTTTAGATTAAATTTTTTATACTTTATATTTTTTAAAAATTTATTAGCTATAAAAATTTCCCATAACCCAAAACAGATTTTTGCTCTTATTTAAAAGCGTTATTCATAAAATCAAAATTGTTTGCAAATTTAACTTACTTGTACCAAAAATGAAAAGAAAAGAAAAACAGGTAATCTTCTAAAACAAACACTTTAAAGAAATATGGCTCAGAATACTTTTTCATGCTTTCAGAATTTTTTAAAGAAGGGTTTATCCTTGAAAATAGGATAATAGAAATAAATCAGGATTGAAGCATTCGTTTAAAATTTTTTTGGAAACAAAATGGAAAGAAGGAATTTATTCTCCTGACCAGCATTTTAAAGACAGCTTATACAAAAAAAACTACATTGATTTTTCACATAAAAATAAAATGCGTTCTCAAAAATTCATATAATAGTTTTGACTTAACTGAGTTAAAAAGCTGTGAAGGCATTTCAAAGAGTTATCTGTAAATTCTTGATAAATTAAATGCTCCACTAAAAGTGTTCGTAAATATTTTATGCAGTATAAAATTAAAAGTAATGCAAGAGTTCGAGAATTGTTTTTTAAAGAATTTCTGATACAATAATACATTCTTCCAAATGAAAAGTTAATGAATCCATATGTTGTGAATGTGTAAAAGGGGTTGTTTCTTTTTCATTTATACTTTATATCACAAATAACTATGTACAGAAATATTTATAAACCTCGTAATTGCTTTATTGGAAACATTTTTGCAATTGCAAATAAACTCATTTAGAATATGTTTTTGATGAATTGTAATTTTCAATTGCTGTAGTAAACATAATATAAAGCTTATCATTTTTTTTTTTTTTTTAATATTTTCATAATAAAATAATAACAATTTCAGGTATATATAAAATTAAAAATTATTTGATATATTTTAAAATTTTTAACAGTATATTTGACGTCTACTGTTCGCAGAATTCTAATATTTTTTCATCTCCAAAGATCCCCCTTTAAGAAATTCCGTCAACGAGGGAGGATGGAAATATTTTTTATTTCTCATCAGACATGATGAGAAATAATGATAATAAATAATAATAATTACGATGCAACAATCCACGGTGTAATCCATATTCAATCTTTTATTGTTTTGACCGGTTATGATGAGAACACAGAAAATCGCTAATTTCATGAGGACTCATTATACATGGCACTGATTATCTGCTCTCAAATTTCAGTGACAGATTTTGTGTCTTATTAGTAAAAACACTAATTTTTTATAATATAACATTGCTTATCTGCTGTCAAATTTGAGCTGCAGTTTTGATTCAATAATTTTTTTATTATTTACTTGTCAAAGACTATACATTCATCTCTACTGGGAATGAAATGCCGCGACTCTTCCCACGGAAAAATTTCATCGATTAAATATATATATATATCCATATAAATTTATTATATATTTAATTTTTATATTATATAATTCATACTATGTTCTGAGTTTATTAAAAAAATTAATTTTGGGCATTCTCAAAAAAGTGAAAAGTCGAAAACACATGATCATGCGCAATAATATGTATCAAATGTCACGATATTTTTATCAATAATCTGTTTTTTATACTACATTTTTTTTTTTTTTTGTCAAGATGCCACCACGGGAAGAGTTGTCTGAGTTCGAGAAAGGTGTGTTGGTTGTTTGCATCTTGTCAAGGTGTCAATTAGGAGATATCTTCTCCGTAACTGCTTAAAATCAACTGGCTCAGCATACTTTTTTTTTCATCCATTCAAGATTTTTTTGAGGGGCACCTTTTGAATAGGAAACCCCGAATACGACAGGATTCTCACCAGCAGGGACTTTGGCAAAGGGTGTTAGGCAGGGGAGATTGGAAGTAACCGTCAAACATCCATGGATAACATCGCTAATGAGTTTAGACAAAAAAGCCACAGGTGTTTTTCACCAAGAATAAAATGCATTTTATCGAGGCCCATATAATAGGTTACACTGAGTTAAAACGTAAAGGCGGCCCAGTTAAGTAAATTCTTGATTACGAAAACCAACAAGAAAAGCGCGCCTTCGATGGGCCAAAGACCACTGTAGTTCGATAATTCGTTTCTGGATGACTGGAAACGCATCCTTTGAGTGACGAGTCACGATTTATGCGTAAAGTAGTTGTTTCTTTTTCCTTTTCCGTTCCGATGGACGTGAAACATTTGGGTAATTGGCTTTACCAGGAGAACGCCTTTTGCCCGAGTGTGCAAATCGTCCCAACTGTAAAGTTTTTGAGGAGTATTTTCAATTGCTATTGGCATAATTTTCCTGGCTGGTCCACTGGTGAAGGTTAATATGGTGCGATGAATAAAATAGATACAATTTCAGGATATTCTCGACAATCATGTCCTTCCTATTTGTGGGCAACGTACGGTATGGATGATTGCTGGTATCAAGACGACAACGCAACATGTCATGTTGCAAGGAGGACTCTTTGATTCCGTATGTGAACAACAACGTTAAATACATGGAGTGGCCGGCGCAGAGCCCTGATCTTAACCCAATTGAACATCTCTGAACGAATCTGTGATTGTTTTCGGTTGAGGGCCTGCACCCCATCCAAAAGCAAGCCTGAATTATGGAACTTCCTGTTAAACATTTGGAAGGAAGGTTGTTCTCTTGCCACTAAGGCTAATTTAGTGGAAAGCATGCCCAGAAGGGCTGTCAAACTGTGATCGCAGCCAAAATTTTTTTACCTCCTATTAATTTTAATAAATATGGGTTTATGTCGTTATAGGTCGTGTCCCGTCACTTTCTTCCACATAGTGTATATATATATATACATTACTTGAAATAACCAAAGATAACCTTTGAGTTAGTGATCAGCTGTGGATTCTCTAGTGAAGTGATGTTCTTTGCAGTTACAGATTTCAAAAACAAAGAAATGGTGATTGTATGAGTATCGTAATCTAGTGGTTTTGCTGGAAGTTTCCTAATATTATATTCGCCAAGCGGCAGCCTGTAAATTTACTCTAGGGAATGGACTGGTCGTGATGTAAATAAATGGAACGCGAGATCAGTTATATACAACAAATGACCTAAACATGACTGAATCTGATTTCCTTCTGTTCATATTCCAACTGGATTTTTTTATTGTTCAGAGAATTTTCAATTCAATCATAAAAACTATAAGTGGAGGATTTATTTCAATTTTAAAATTTATCGGGGACATATTTAAAAAAAAATTGTAGTGCGTCTTATATTATCTTCGGAAGAGTCTACTGATCTCTTCCGCTCAATACGGACGTGTTTTTAAATGTTTCCAAAATTCTCCAGACATGTCATTTATGATTCCGACCGTTTTTGCTTTGAAAATCTTCATATTTCTCAAGAATTCAAGCAGAATTCAAGACAATCAGGGTAAATCATACCTTACAATATATATATTTTTTTTATTTCGAGTGGTGTTTCGGTTTTTTTTTTTTTTTTGCGTGTTTTTAGTTTTGTATTTCAAGTTTTTTTTTTTGTTTAAACCGTTTTGTCTATGTCACAGGATTTTTTTTTCTTTTTTTAATATCAGTTCAAAACAGGTTTTTCTTTTCTTTTCTGTTTCGGTAGAGTTGTTTTCAACTGCATATTTATATCCATTTTATTGTTCCTTTTCAATATATTCTAGAGGCATTTTTATGAATGATACTTTCAATTCTCTTTTGGATTTCAAGTATTTTATCTAAATTCTTTAATATCTGTTTAGAATAAGTTTTTCTTTTCTTTTTCTGTACTGTTGCTTTCAACGACTTATTCAAATCCATTATTGTTCTTTTTCAATACATTCTAGAGTCCTTTTTATAAGTCTCTATTTTCCACCATATCCATTTCTCACAACTTTCCGATTTCAAATTATTTTAACTATTTTTTACAGCACATTTCTTTTTTATTTATTCATTATTTTTTCCGAATGCATTTCTTTTTCCTCTTAAAAATCTTTGATTTTATAAAGGAAACTGTGGCTTTTGGATTTATTTTTTTTATATTGCAGTTTGCATTTCTTTGCCTCCCATCATTCTCTCCTCAACCTTTCTAACTAAGAATTGATCAATGCTTAACCGTATTCAGCGTTTGCTTTCTATCAAATCTCTTGATGATCATTGACCAAAATTACACAGTAGAGTTATAAATCCTCTCCCATTTCAATTACCCTACTGTCCCAGAGCGGCCCCATTGAAAAATAGATATGCATTTTTTGTGTCATCTTCTTCATATTCTCGTTTTAACCATGCCAATTCCATATGAACTTCAACGCCTCTCTTTTTGCGAGGCACACTTCCTTACTGAGCGAAACAGGAGTTTCTCCCATTCACAAATTTTCTTTTTTCTTAAAAAATAGATTTTACAAGCCATTTTTATAGCCATCTAATTCTCTTTTTCCGTCTAAATATTGCATAGTAGATGAATAAGATTGGAGCTACTTTTTGAAGGAAGCGAGTAACATTTATTTTCCTTCCCTGTAAAATAATTGTTTTTCCTTTTTGTCGAGCTTTTTTTTTTTAAAATTTTGTAATAGATAATTATTATTTTTTAAATAAATTGCTTTGTGCAATATATTTTGAATTTAAATATGAAAATTCATATTTTGTAGAGAAGAACAAAAAAGTTTTAAAAATCAAGCTCAAGTCTTCGGTCATTAATTATTTTGAAAACGAAGAGATTAGTAATTCACTCATAGCTGAGAATAATAAATCTTCTGCATGGAAAAATCGGCATGCTTTTACAATTTTAATTCTGACAAAAGATCATACAGGGATGAATATCTGAATGCACTTGAAATTTTCATAAATAACTATTAAACTATGCCTGTCATCCTAGAAAATTTTCTTCTTCGTTCAAATATTTCCCACAAGTACACAAAAACATTTAAAAAAAAAAACCCTAAGATACAGTTCCTCTCGTCCCTTGTTAGACCAATGAAGATATTTTTTCCTCTCAAAACCAGACATCAGTGAGAGATATGCTGGAAGAATTTTTAATCTTCTAAAAAGAAAGTACCTGAATTACGTCTGTTAAAAATATACGCAACAAAGTCCTCGCCGTGAATTGCGCAAGTAGAAAAGGATATTGGAAACTAATATAAGCAATAATTAAACTCAAATATCCTTAAAGACACAAAAAGCTCCACGAAAGAATCCCAGTAATAATAATTTGTTATACACCAAAACGTGTAACAGCAATGAACTACACAGAGACTAAGAAATTGCAAGAGATGTCAACAAATTTTCCTACGAACTTTCTTTCCAGATGAAAGGAAGAAAATAAGATTGCAACCATTGTAATGTGGAAACGTTCCAGCGGCTTAAAAATTTCTGTTAAAAGAAGGCAAATTAGTTATTAACTAAATTAGTTAAACTCTCATATACACAATATCATACATTTTGCAATATGCGATGTTGCACCTGTCAGAAATTTGGGCACACACAATATCAAATCCCAAACAAAAGTCAAAAAAACATAACTTACTTGATTGCAAATAAAATTAGCTATAATGCAAGAATTAGCACGATGTTATTGAATAAAAAGGAATAAACTACGATCCAAGGCATTCAGCTGGCAATGCAAATTGTTCTTGATGCAAAAAAAGACATCGATCGAAAATTGAATTGGGCGAAACACCTGGATGAATACGGCACAAAGCAACAAATCTGATTTGCAGGTTACGAAGTTGTGCCAGCAACATTTGGTGTACAATGCAAGAATTCAGGTGAATAATCTTATATAAGACGATAAAGAAAAATATTAAGTCATGGAGCAGCATTCTGGGTGCAGATTCTATCTAACAGCTAGAATGGTATAAAATCGTTATCCTTACAAATGCTCTTCCTTCTGGCGCATACAGAACTATATCAACAACTGCAAGTGAATTAACAACAGCGCTTCAGATAATAACAATGTCTTTCTCTCCTTCACTAAAAATTGTAAGCAGAAGTTAAATTCACTGTTGTATCTAGAAAGAGGAAGAACTTACTAATATAAAAGCTTTAAAACACAGCGAATGATTTAGAGCAGCAGGAGTGTCACTCCACCCAACAACTTCTAATATCTGCAAACTAGTTGAAATTCGCAATCAGTTTTCTTAAAAAATGCTGAGAGTTACTAAATGAATAACTCTAAATCGAGTGAAAGTACAGTGGCAGTGTTTTGTTCCTTCAAATATTGGAGTAAAATCTTAATGTATGAATACATTGAAAACTCAAAACTGCGTTTTCCAACCAGAGTTAATAGCCGAACGTGAAGCTATTTGATAAATATCCAAAACAAGTGAATACGTTAAGATATTGTGAGGTAGCCTTTCTGTATTACTAGCTATTTTAAACCATCATATACAACATCCATTCGCAAGGGAAATCCAACGATCTGTCCCCCTCCAATAGAATATATTAATATGGATCAAAGCATACATAGGACATATCTGCAATGAAGCAATGGGGAATTTTGTCGAGAAGGGCATATTAAAATGTCGGCTAATACAAATAAAAACTTACTCGGGTTCTATATTGTATTTATATTAATTTTTGTAAAATCGTTTCTTCATTGTTCATTCACTGATAACGCAAAATTGAATGTTGTGAAAATTTTCCTTTTGTAATTTCCTACATCGCCGTTCACATATCGTATTATCTTTTAAACCTGGTGTATTTATTTCTCGCTAGGTTCAGATAATTCTTACGACTTTCACCCCTGTGCCTTTTCCTTTTTCTTCTGATTTTATCTAACCCATATTTTCCCATCTTCATTGTTCCTATGCGCGATTTTACCCGCATCATTCCTAAGTGTAAAGGGGACATCTTAGCAAGAGGTAAAGTGAGATAGTGTGGTGTAGAAGTAGTTACAGTAGTCAGGTAGTGGTATAGTGTAATTAAGTAGCTATAGTGTAGTAGAAGTTAGTTATTCTCAGATATAGGTAGACGAAGAAATCTTTCATTTTAAAAAGGCCATGGTGATGTACAAATATATAATTGCTTATTGCTTCGTGGATATTTTCAGTATATGTCTTAGTGGATATTTTCAGTATGATCATGCACACTATATCCCAAATTATACATAATTGACACCTCTAATGTATTTATTTTGATGTTAATTACTTATCATAGTACAACTACACAACAAGTATGAAGAATACACGAAGATAATTTCGTTTTGCATTTGCGCAGCCGAGCTTTGCATATTAATCTTTAAAAAGTTAAATTGTGATCCCGCAAAAAAATTGTTATTAAATTTTGATAATTCTCCTGGATTGTACTATTTCCAAAAATTAACTTCAATGTGGGTTTAAGAAAACATTTCTTTTTTCATTTTTCAGTATATAAATAAAATAAAACCAAAAACAAATATTATACAATTATCGAATTTGAATCCTGTGACAGAAAAATAATTAAGATAAAACATAATTTCTATTACTTTACTGAGGAAATAACAATTTCTTGTGTATGAATTCTAAGCAATTAACTTGTTTTGTATTAGTAGCATTTAAGATAAGTAATTAACCTCAGAACAAACACATTATGAGCATCATTACGTATAATTTGAGACTAGCTCAATTCCGTAATTACTTTATCACAGAGGAATGAATAAATACTTAGCTTTTTGGAATTCAGTTGTATATGCACAGCTAAATGCATTGATTTAATTAATAAGTATATCTAAAACATGGATAAACTCAATTACAAATCAGGTTTCTAATTAAGTTATGCATTATTATGTCATGAATAAAAAGATATGGTAGTAATGTCATGAATAAAATTACTTGTAGTTAATTTATTCTAAATACAATAACATGAATATTAATTCTTATTCTTATATAAAAGCTATTAGATAAAAATAAAAACAAGTATATCAATATATCTTTATAGATATGAAAAATATGTAAATAATTTATCTATCACAAAAAAAAGAATGCATTTTTAACAAAATTCTGTTCTAATTAATCAATATTATAATTCAAATCAAGTTAATTAGCTTAATTAGAACAGAATTTTGATATTCTATTCTAATTAAGCTTAAAAGTTTAAAAAAACAAGAATTAAATATGATAAAAAAAAAATTTTAGTAATTATAAGCGAAAACATATTTATTCCTACAAAGGATATTAATATATTGAGATATAGCTAGTACAGCTAGATTAATTAAAAAAATATTTTCATTTCTTTTTAGACAACACGTTTTGGATAATAAAAATATTTCCAAAGATTGTATTATCTCATTATTTTTTAGTTTAAATTACCTGGATGGCTTTTCATAAAATATATGTAATTAAAAGGTTATTTTTCCTCATAAATTCTAGATATTAAAATGTCTTCTTTATTCATTAAATATTTTATTTTATTGATACATATTCCAAACCTCATCTGTTCTTGTGAATTTTCCCATAAAAATAAATACAAAAAATAAATGCTTTGAAACTCTAGATTTATTGTAATATGCAGCTGTAAATCATTGTTTTACAAAACGCCTTCAAGTCGAGTATTATTTTTCAATATGACTGTGCAATTCAATCATTTAAAAGAATTCATCATCTAACAAATATAATGAAATATAATAATAGTTTTTTATCGTTATTCTCCGTTATTTTTTGTTTGTATTGAATATTTTTATTAACTTGAAATTTCAAGCTAATTTTCTTTTGCGATGATTTCGAAGCTAACTGCGAATTACATTAAAAATATTTGTGTACCACGTGAACTCAGTGAATCTTGAATATATCTTTTAAATGTCATGAACATCCAATGAAAATGTCATGAATGATTCAACCTTGTCTTCCTGGACGACTTTATAATTAATTACACCACATTTGTCTATTAGGACAAACATCAGGAGAACGCAATCGAAAATCAGATTGACTTTTAGACCATTTCCATTAAGTATCTGCGTGATTGAAGGCAATAACTTCAACAGTCAGAATTTGAGTGTTGTTTATTGGAATGGTAGTTGTCTTGTACACCAACTAGAAAGTCAACATTTGAGTCATGAAGAGTATACTGTAATGACAGCCGTCCTGTATGTCAGTTACAAAATGGACAACTTTGTCATGAAGTGTTGTATATAGGAATGGTAGTCACACTGTAGGCTAATTATAAAATGGGCACATGGGTTATGAACACAATCATTTAAGCATGAAAAATAGTTTTTAAGCATTTTAATCTTGTAATGTCTTTGATCATAAATTTATATAATTGTACCATTATTCTAAGCAATGATATAATTATATTAAATAATAAGGGAATTCATCATTGTGCAGATTGGAGTAGAATTCAAATCACCACAAAGTCTGTTAGAAAGAGAGCTGATAATAAATATGTATTGAGTTTTCCACAGAAAGAGTACAATTTTTTTCATTCCTTCTATTAGCTCACACTCTCCCTATATATATCTTGTTCAAATTTTCAATCCTTAATAAAATACTTTTTATTTATCGACTCAACTTCAAATACATTTTTTTTTTTTTTAAACTTGTAGTGAATGACACTTGATGCTAATGCAGTTTTTTCAAATATTAATTCAGTAATTAAATATAATTAATTAATTTTAGTTTTAAGTTTCATGTATCTACCAATAGACGGCGCCAGATAAACTTAAAAAAAGGAATGAAAAATATTTATAAAGGACTTTCTGCAATATAGTGAAAAAAAAAAAGAAGGAATTGACTTTAAAAATTTGATTTTATATTATTTGTTTAGTATTTGTACATAAGAAATTGAAATGTATGCAAATATTCAATGAATACATTTCTTTTAAATGTTTTAAATATTTAATTAAAAGTTCTTTATATTTTATTATATAAATATAAAACACGTAATTGCTTTTTGTTTTTTTAATAAATTACGATTATTAAAAATATTTTTCAATGCTTATAATACTGAAAAATCAGAAACAAACCAGTTATTATTTGAAATTATTAATATAAGATCTAATTAAGGGGTATAAAAAAGTTATTAATTATATTTTACTTTTTAAATTTTTCGCCCGAAATGTCTCTTTATTTAAAACTATTAGAATGTTTCATTTCTCACAAAAATTGTTGCATACAAAATTTGAAAACGTCAGTGAAATCAAACAAGAAATAAATATTAAGTAAGAGCCGGTTTAAAAGGAAAAAAGTTTTAAAAAATAAATGTTTAAATAATATATTATATATAATTTATAAATTATTCTCAAAAAGGTAAAATAAAAATTAATAGTCGTCATGGTTAAGGAAAATTTTCATTTCAAGCAATAATGAAAATGGCAAAGTAGCATACTTCTACCTAATTGATCTGAATTATTAATAATAAATTTTTAATATGAATAATTTTTAATTTCATCAATATATTGTAATATTCGTAAATCAATAATATTCGTAATATAGTTAGAGGAACTGCCTGCCTTATATTTTTATTTCAAATTAATTTTATATGTCCCTCATTAATTAAAATTCCCTACACAATAATAAGTAAATTTAAAAAAAAAAACTTATTTAATTTAATATGCTTCCACATTTTATTGTACAGGAGTTTTGATTTGTTTATAAAAGGTAACAAGGTAAAATGTTACACAAAAATTTTATTAAAAAAATCCCAACAAAATTATGTTATCAAATGATTTTATTTGTTAAAAAATATTTACGATGAATTCATCATCTATTTTATTATTAAAGAGATTCTCCATATAATACAGAAATTTAAATTTAAATTAATGAATTATTTTTGTTATTAATTTATTATTTTCGTTATTATTCTATTATTTTTGTTATTAAATTATTGAATTACTTTTATTATTTTTAAATTATTTCGTCTGAAAAATTTTGAAAAAAAAAATTTAAAGCTAGAAATTAGGTCAATTGAAAAGCTAGTCATTAGGTTCCCCATTTAAAATAACAAAAACATTAAAACACATTAATTTAAGTTTATTCTGTAAAAACTCATGACAAGGTTGTATCCATATTAAATTTATAAATTTATAAATATTAAATTTATTTTTTAAATTAATCGAAGATTTAGGAAGATTAAATTATTAATTAAATTCTGAGTATGTTATATAAACAAGCTACGATTTTTAAAAATCTTTCTATTCATATCTTAATAAAAAGTATAAACCAAATTAGCTTCGATTTTTGGTTCAAATTTAAATCAGCAATTACCGTATACTAAAACTGAAACATAAAAAATTAGTTAACTAATAATAAAAAATTATTGCCAATTTTTTTTGCATTAATATACATTACCAACAATAATTATTAAAAATAATTAGAGTTAATAAGTGTGTTTCTAAGATTGTTCATTGAAATTTTTTATCTTTATAATTATCTGAAAGTTAGAATTATTTTTCATAAAATTTAAATTATTCCAATCAAGGATTTAAAATGGATTTTTTTTTTTTTTTCATTTTAAAATATAATAGTAATTGTTTTAAAATTATGTATATATATATATATATATATATATATATGTATATAATTTTTTAAACATTCCATAAAATTTTACCATCCAGAAGCTGCATTCATTACTGCAATGTTTACAATAAAAACATCATCATAAGTATACTCAAAAAATAATAAAAAACAAATTTCCATTTAATACTAAGACTATTCATTTAATACTTTTTATTGCTTATAATTATGGAAATTTTAGATTATTAAATATTCATACAATTTAAATATTTCCAATACAGGATTTAAATTGCAATTTTTTTTATAAAATATAATAATAATTACCTTAAAATTATTTAAGGATCTCAATCGATCTACAGAATTTTTTAAACATTCAACAAATTTTATCGTCCATATGTTGTTTCTTTACTGCAAAGTTACAATAAAAACATAAAGGTTTAGTACAAAAATAAGTAATAGCGAAAGAAAATACCTCTTTTATTTAAAGTTGATTCTTCTGTGCCAAAGAATATAGAAGTTACCATACGTTCTTCCTCCAGTTTCCATATTAAAAGTTAATCTTATGGGCAATTATCTAAGCAATCAAGTATTTAAATGGATTTTTTTATTTAAAAATATAACAATAATTGCCTTAAAATTGTTCAATGATCTAAATTGATCTATATACACTGGTGACCAAAACTTATGCATAATTGATAATTATGTGAATAAAAGAAGGAACTGTAAATCAGATTGGGGAAACGTGATATGCGAGTGCAAAATGGTTATAAAATAAGAAAGCAAATCAAAAAACGATAATAATTAATTTTTATTATTCAAAGTAGCAGTTTGAAAGAAAACTGAGGCATAGCAAGGGTGCACACTTTAAAGAAAAATGAAAGAAAGCATTAAATAAAATACTGATGCTGCAGTTTAATAAGGAGTGTAGTCACCTCTGACAGCCAGCACACTGCACAGCGATTTACCATACTTGCTATGAGATGATGAATGAGTTGTGGGCTCAAACTGTTCCAAGCTTCTTGGAGAGCTCTCTTCATTCTGTAACGGAGCTTGGTGGGTGCGAAAGGGCTGCAATTTGTCTCCCGAGCATATCCCATACATGCTCGATAAGATTTAAATCAGGGTAGTTCGCAGGCCACGACATGCTGGATGTTTTTCCGTTTCAAGGAAGTCATCAACCAGCACCGATCGGTGTCATTATCATCCATGAATATGAAGTCAGGACCGACAGCACCTCGAAACAAGCACACATAAGACTCAAGAACTGCGTCTCTTCGTCTGCCCATACCATTACTCCCCTTGTTGTAAAATGATGTCTTTCCGTTATGTTTCTTGATTCAAAACGTGTTCCACGTTCTTACCCATATCGTTACCCGACGAGAATCACTACTCAGACTAAACCGGGACTCGTCACTGAACATCACATTGGCCCCACTCTCCCACACTCCAATGTTGATGTTTCAAACTCCAGTTCAAACGAGCGCGTTTATGCGCAGACGTGAGGAATGCAAAGTGCTGGTCTTCTGGCATACAGGCCAGCATGATTGAGTCTCCTGTAAACAGTTTGTCTCGAAATTCGTATTCCTGTGGCGACTGTGAGCGCTGAACCAAGTGCTCTGGCAGTACTGCCCCTCTGACGTCGCGCACTTATTACCAGATATCGGTCTTGGCTAGGGTTGTGACTCTTGGTCGACCTGATACTGGTTGTCGGGTAGCATCTTCCGTTCTTTGAAACCTTTGCCACAGTCTTGAGATCACAGACTGGTCTACATTCAAAATTCGAGACACTTCTGTTTGTGATCGTCCGGATTCCAGCATTCCAACGATTCTTCCTTTCGCAAACATGTCCAACTGGCGTCTTTGTGCCATCATTCACCTTTGTTTGATGGTTAACAACGTTCCTTCGCACAGCAGTTGCACGAACTTGTCTGAACTGCCTATGCTGCGTGAATAGGTTTCTCTGCGTTCTGACATGCGCAGGTGTTGCACAGGACGTAGCGTCGACTGAAAAAGTTTTGCATAAACCCAATGTTTCTTCTTCACCCAATTAATATCCGCAAGAAATTTGTAATAATTTTACGAATATTTACTTCATGTTTTTCGCATTTTACGATTTATGCTTAACTTTTGGACACCAGTATAATTCTAACATATCATCTATATAATATTTTATGTAAACTATCTATCTATCTACATATTTAATTTTTATATATTCCATGAAAAATTTATCATCCATATGTTTGCTGTCATTACTGCAAAGTATTAATAAACGCATTATAAGCCTAGTAAAAAAATTAATTAATAGCCAACAAAAATACCTCTTTTATTAAAAGCCGATATTCCTACACCAAAAGAACACAGAAGTTACCATACGTTCTTCCACCAGTTTCCATATTAAAAGCTACTCTTATGGGAAACTCATCAAAATTTTGGATAAATACAAGATTTATAAATTACATATATATAGAAGAAATATATAGAAGAATATATAAATATATAGAGAGAAGAGTTTTGGGGAATTGAAAGTTTACCCCCCCCTTCTTGATACATATTTGAATTTTGGTAATAAAAGATCAGATTTGTTACCTAGTAAGCTATAAACGTAAAAACAACAAAGTGATTATAATTAAAAGTCCCACTTTCAAGATGCAGAGTAAAAACCACTCGTCACGATGAGTTCAAATTTGAACTAAAGATACTTGAAGAAAGGAGCAACTGTACGGCATCAAAAAGGGATATTTTGCCAGTGATATTTTGAATCCAAATTGCAACATATTTGGTATGAGTTGCACATTAAACCAACTGTAGTGTTCAATGTGCTTAATTGATTATTATTATTATTATTAATAATAATTATTATTTTTATTAACATCATTATTAATGATCTAATACTTTTTTAATAATTGTTTCAAATAAACAAATTGATTCACAATGTTTATCTGCGTAACGCATTTTCTTCATATTTAAATACCACAACCGAGACAGACACTTAGTATGCATTTCTGTTCCTATCATAATTAGCCGCCATCAAAATGTAATTTAGAACTTAATTACAGCGAGGGGCTGCTAAAGCTACAACAGTAGATGAAAGAATAACACTTTAATGTGCAACAATCGCTTTTACTTTCCTTTATTTTGCGAAATCTTTCTTTAAAGAATGATGCAGAAAGATCGAAGAAAATATGTTAGCCCAAGAAATTAACCTCTTTGTGCAGAAATATTTTAATTCCTTTAATGATTCTTTTCCGGTATCTCGTAACAATCCAGTGGGAAAAATTAACATAAATCTCAGGAATTGCAGCGTAAAGCTTTGAAAGATTTTTTTTTTCTCCAACCTATTTTTTCTCCATTTTTATGCTTTTATCAATACTTCATTTCCCATATTTCGTAATCGGTGTTTTTTTGCTATCTTGAAGCAATTAATTGCTGCATTAAAGAGCGATTAAATATGCACCTCCTTATGAACCAGTATTTTAATTTTTTGCAATAAAAAATTGCAGAAATAAAATCATGTTTTGTGCTTGGCGAGTTTCGTGAAGCTAATTATGAAAAGCTTTAATTTATGGGAGGTAATCTACTAGACAATAATCTAAGAGAGTTGAATATGCCGTGAAAGCGAAATTTTCTTTTATGTCTGTCGGAATGAAATAATTTTCAATAATAGTTTTTGTATCAAAGACTCGTGTTCTCTTTTTCTGCTTAATTTATCAAACGTAGAAAGAAGGCTGTTTGTTTTTATAAGTAAAACAATTATTCTAATTTGTATCATTTTGTTTAAAAACCACAATTTGTAATTTTTTTCCATTAAAATTAGCAATCCTCAATATGACGAAAAATACATAAAATTTGTATTAACAACAGTGTTCATTACAAATTGTCATGATGTTTAGTTTTTAAAATAATAACAGTGACAATTACTATAAGCTATAAGTCATTAGATTTTTTTTTTTAAATATACATTTCGTAGGTCGCTCTACAGTCCTTTTTGCAAACTTACGCAATCATTTATTGATATGCCTTTTTTAAAAGATTACTTTAAATTGAGAAACTAATTGGTTATCAGTTAATTTACACTATGTAAAAGTTTTGTAGTAAAACAAAAAAATTTAATCACTGTCATTGATATTATGAAAGTAATCATTAATGATGTAAACCTTTTTTAATAATTGCTTCAAATAAACAAACTGATTCACAATTCTCATCTACATAACGCATTTTACATTCATATTTAAATACCACAACAAAGACAGATACTTAGAATGCGTTTCTGTTCTTATCATAATTAGCCACCATCAAAATGTAATTTAGAACTTAGTTGCAGCGCGGGCTGTTAAAGCTCACAACAGAAGATGAAAGAATAACATTTTAATGTTCAACAAACGCTTTTACTTTAATTTTGTTTTACTGCCATCTTTCTTTCAAAGAATGATGCAGAAAGATCCGAAAGAAAATATGTTAATCCAAGAAATTAACCTCTTTGTGCAGAAATATTTTCCTTCCTTTAATGATTCTTTTCCGGTATCTCGTAACAATCCAGTGGGAAAAATTAACATAAATCTAGGGAATTGCGGCGTAAAGCTTTGAAAGATTTTTTTTTTCTTCCTCCCACCCTGTTTTTCTCCATTTGTATGCTTTTATCAATACTTCTTTTCCCGTATTTTGTACTCGGTTTTTTGTGAGATCTTGAGGCAATTATTCTGTGTTAATTGCTTCATAAAAGAGCGATTAAATATGCACCTACTTATGAAACAGTATTTCAATTTTTGCAATCAAAAATTGCAGAAAAAAAGTGTGTTTTGTGCTTGGCGAGATTCGTGAAGCTTATTATGAAAGGCTTTAATTTATGGGAGGTAATCTACTAGACATTAATGTAAGAAGTTCAATGTGTTGTGAAAGCGATATTTTCTTTTATGTCTGTAGGAATGAAATGCTTTTTAATAATAGTTTTTGTATCGAAGATTAGTGGGTTTTTTTCTGCTTAATTTATCAAACTTAGAAAGAATGCTATTTGTTTTATAAATTAAACAATTTAAGCAATTTAATAGAAGTGAAGTACGTTCTAAAAGTATATTTCTTTAATAATCGACATTTTTATTTATTCCATTTTCATTAAATTTAGCAATTCTCACTATGACGAAAAATTCATATTTTTTTGTATTACAATAGTGTTCGTACAAACTGTCATAATGTTTAATTTTTAAAATAATAACAGTGTCGATTCCTATAAGATATAAATCATTAGAAATTTTTGTGTATATTTGGTCTGTCGCTCTGCAGTCAATTCTTTTGCAAATTTGGGCAATCATTTAATGAAATGTCTTTAATATGCACTCCATATGAACCTCTATTTCAATTTCTGCAATAAAATTTACAGAAAAAGTTTGTGTTTTGTGCTTGGCGAGTTTCATGAAGCTAATTATGAAAAGCTTTCATTTATGGGAGGTAATCTACTAGACATTAATCTAAGGAGTTGAATATGTTGTGAAAGCGATATTTTCTTTTATGTCTGTAGGAATGAAATACCTTTTAATAATAGATCGGATAATAATCTATCTCCTTTTAATAATAATCTATCGGATTTAAATTCTTCAATAGTATTTAGCTCACATTAAATATCTGCAATATTTTTCGCAGTTTAAAATAATAAATTAGACTCTTTTAAATATGCTTATTTTAAATGCTTATTATAAAATATTCAGAAATTAAACTGTATGAACAAGTTCTTTTTATTCACGCATAACACTGTGGTATAATTTATTTTTTAGTACGATATGCAGTGTTTCTACAAAAAAAATACTACCATGTTTAGAATTTTCCATTCGTAGTTCTTCAGGATTATAAATTTCAATTTTACTTAATAAATATTTCGTTTTGTATTCCAAAGCATCAATCATTCTAAGTATGCATGATAAAATTTAAATATATTTAGAGAAATGCTTTTATTGACTTTAGGCAGATGAATAATTTAATGTTACTTTCTTTAATTTTCCAGGAATGATGCAGTTTTTGGATTTTTTTCAATATATTATGAATTTTACTAGCTCTGAATTTTAAAAAGCAATTTTTATTTATTAATTGTTATTTAAAGAAATTACTTAACAATACTACTAAGATTCATAAGCAAATCTTAATTTGTTTAAAAAATTTTCAAATACAAAAATGAAACCTATTTGGGAATTAATGCTTATGCATACCGAGTATTGAACAGTTTTTTAAGAGTCATTAAATGAAAATTAATTAAGACATGTACATATATTTTTCATTCATTACAAATCATATTTTTGGCGATGTTTAAAGGTTTAAATATGTGCACCATTAATTATACCAAATCTGGTCCAAAAATGTTTTATAATTGGACAGCAAAAACGTTTTTGTATGAGGATATGCGCAAAACATTTTTTACCAATCCTCATTTATGATATCAATGAATCGAAAAGTCGAATTACACCTATCATCAGATTCATTATGGTCTTATTCGACTATAACTAGCATACCTCCTTTCCTTTAGCAAATAAATAAAGCATGTCAATGCATTTTAATACATGACATGAAATTTGCATTTCATTAGTATCCAACAATGCTATATGAAACAAGTAGAGAATTTAAACGACGCAATTTTGCATGAATGCAACGTTATGATTGGTTTGTTTTACTGTCAACAAAATTTTTATGAAAAAATACACAATTGCATCTAGATTTGGTAATGACAATCGATTGTTTCAATGATAGCTACAATTAGACTGTGTCACGCATTTGGTAATCAACGTTTACCATATATCCCCTTAAAATGGTTAAAAATTTGCATGTAAAAAAAAGGAGAAAATTGTTGTTTTGCGTGCGACTATTTATGCACCACATTGAAATGTTATATGTAGCGCAATAAAACATTGGTACATTCTTTGCGGAATAAAAGAATAGGTAAGCTCATATCTGTAGAATTTTTAAATATATAAAGAACATTTTCGGTCACCCTACATTATTTAATCAAACGTTTTTAAAAATAATAAAAATATGAAAAACTGTCCTGATTTAGGAAATTGTGCAGCGAAATCTTCTCAAAGATTTATATAAACCAGGAGTTGCCGGCCCGCCTTGAATATTTTTCCGGTGAGTGAGATTTATCACACTTTTACAATATATATATATATTTATAGTATATATAATAATGGTCAAAGCAGTGAAAAACAATGTTTTAAAAAAATGCATTATGTGTGCATCCATATATTAACAAATTAACCATCGAAATGATGACTTTGAATTAATTTTGAATTGATGAATGAATTAACTTTGATTTTAAAATAATATTCTTGCGAATACATGACAGATATTTCCTGTTCTATTTATGAGTTAACAATTATGAGTTCGCAGAATAATTAAATTATATCCTTTGAACTCATGATGCTTGCACATCTTGAAACATGTAATATAACAGGTTTTATGTTTCACTTTTAGAGACCTCAGTGACCATCCCTAGATAAGCACAGATGATTGTTGATAGCAGAACAAACCAGACTTTTAATTCAAGATGTTAGCGGTTCGGTTTAACATACACCCGCGAATCGTTTTTTTTTTTTTTTTTTTCTAAAATGAAATTGACCAAACACAAAACGCGCTAACAGGACAAACGCAACACCAATAACTATGGGTAAATACCCGAATTAAGATCGATTTGCAAAGAGTGGAGAAACAAATATTGCACTAGTAAAATAAATATTTTTATTTCATTCATATTTATATATTTTTTATATTTCATTTTTAGTGTTATATAGTTCTGTACAATGGGCGTTTAGTATTATTATTGTTACATTTTATTCGTTTATATGTAAGAATAATTACTAAACAAAAAATAACAACTCATTATATTTCTATTTTTCACTTCAAAAAATGTCTATAGTAGGTCTAAATTTAATAAAGGGATATAATATTTTATATGTGGCCCGCGGAGTTAGGATGCATTTTCAAAAGGGCCCACAAGATCATCTGGATTGGCTACCCCTTATATAAACTAACGGAAATTTCAAAATATTTCTTTAATGTTAATTTTTAAATCAATATTTTTTCATATATTGTCCAAAGTCGATTTAATCAAATAGTTAATACTTAACAAATATTCTGTTCTAATTTGAAATTAATCTTAAAAAAATTCAGAAAATGTATATAAAAAACAGTCTTACGACACCTGACACGTCCATTAAGAAGGAGTTATGGGTACGTTGCGGCGATAACAAAAACGTCCATGTCCAAAAGTACCTCATGATTCTAGCATTATGGCTGCACCGTATGTTTCTTTCGTAATGTTTCCGTATGACACTGCGGCGGAAAACCGTAAATGTAAACTATCGGTTTTAAGCCACGCCAGACTTTTGACGCCACATTAGGTAGTTTAACGACGTAAAGTATGTTTGAGTGTGACTAAACGCCTGCTATTCCTTGTTTCCAACCTTTTCTGCTTAGTTTTAATGGCCGCCCATAAAAAAAAAGCTTTTATTGGCTGGACCGTTGAAAATGCAGTCACAAGCGGGGTGGTTAAAACTAAAATACATTTTGTGCATGTCAATTATTCAGTAAAATTGTCTGTCGCCTTTATGGTCCTGAAATAAATTGATGTTTCTGATAAATAAAGGAATTAAGAGTGTTCTGGAGTGTATTTGGGGATGATTTTTCTAATTGGATTTGACATTAACGTCATTTTGTCCAGCATTTCTTCTTTGAGTATGTAAAAGGAATAGAAAGTATGTTTTTATTTCAGTTATATTTTAGATGGCATTTCTACTTACAATTTAATCTGGAGTTTATATGTATCATTTATTTATTTGCACTTTAACTTTATTTTTGTGTGCATTCTTTTGGAAGTATCGTAATGTATATATATTTTTAAATATTATTTTTTGAACAAGTTTCAATTGACCTTTGCATTATTTTTCTATAGGATTTTTAAGCCTTAATGACTTTGACATACAGGAAAGTATGAACACCATATGTCGTCAGTCCAAGTAATACCAAGTCAAATAAACTTATCATTGTTTTATTGATATAAAATCACCTAAGTTTGGAATAAAGTAACATTTTCATTATGCCACTATTTAACTTATTTCTATTATATTTTGCACAAGGAACATTACTTGTAAATATAATATATTTTGAAATTTCATTACTAATCCTTCTTCTGCTACAGTAAATTAACGGGAAAAAATCACAATTTATAATTTATTCTTGATATTCATATAACTAAAACACTAGATATAAATATAAAATAAACGACACACTAAATCTATTTGACATCCACTAAGACACAATTCTTTCATATATTTTATATATTAGTTATAAATCACCTCTTTTAGTTTGAAAGATCTATCTAGTTTGATTTCACTGAAGATTTGTTACTAGGAAATACAATCAGTCTATAAATTTTAACATAATATTATTATAAATGAATATATGTGCTTTGTACAAAGCAAGAAAAATTTTAATTATGCAATTGTCAATAACTATTTTACATGTTTATATACACCACGTACATAGAGAAAAATTCATTAAAATTACCTGCGATTAAAATTACTTCTTAATTTCGAATTTCAAGTTGATACGTTTTTATTTTTGTAATACAAATCTAACTATACAAGTGACTTTTAAAATGCCCTGTAACCTTTATAAAATATTTTTCGGATTAATTAATAGATAGTAATATGTAGTTGATAATAATTTTAAAAATCCTCTATAGTTTGGGATTTACTACAAAAAAACAATTAATTCAGTTATTATCTTTCCAATATTTATCTTATAAAATTTCGAAAAATTTCGAAAAAGATATTTTTGTTTATTAATTTAAGAAAAAAAACATTGCACCTTTTCTTTTAATTATAAATATAAAAGTAATGCATTCGTTGAAAAAGTAATTACCTCAATAATTTATCACTCATTGCGTTCGTTGAAAAATAAATTGTCTTATTAACTTTCGTTGAATATAAAACAAAATTTTTAAACAACGACTTTCGACAAAGAAATTAAAAATTTATCAGAAAAACATTTCATTTTCTTCATCTTTAAAGATAGCAAATTGGTTTAACTCAGATTTAATTGCTTTACTGAAAAAAAAATATCAAATGTACATTTTTTTACTAATATAATATTTTAGATTTATTTTTGATAATATCGCTTTTGAATCTTATAATGTTATTGAACATTTTTACTGATTATAATTTAAAAGTAAAAAAAATAAATATTAAAAATAATTTGTGATAAAAATTATACTTATTAGAAAATGAGACCTTATTTATTTATTTCATAACATTTTTATTAATTATTTCGTGCTAGTAAAAAAAACCCAAACTAAATATTTCTTTTATTTAATAATTCATTTTTAATAACCAAATGTAGATGTTAAAATCTTATGAATATTTATTTTTCTTAAATGAGGTAAAATATATAACTAAAACTAGAGATAGAATGATATGCTAATTTTCTATAATAAATTTCTTTATAATTTTTGAAAAAATGTAATTAAAAAAGGTTGATAGAATTTAAAGTGCTAAAAAATAAGTTAATAAACAACGCTTTATTTTCAAAAAGTCAGGAGATATATTAAAAAGACAAATTAATTTGAAGAAAGTCACGATGGTTAAAGATCGAAATGATTAGGATAGGGTGAAGTAATTTAAATGATTAGCAGGACCATTGTTGAGAAGAATACTTTAATTAATTAATTCCTATAATTTATGTAAACTATTCTGAACATATTTACTGTCTATAGCCTTTGCCGTTCATAGTTTTCTAAAATTTAATTCTTACTGTTAATTAGAGATTTAATAAAAATATAAATGTTTTTACCAGTACAATAAAAGTTAGTTAGAACTAACTTTTGAATTCTGGACCATTATTAGCTACGGAGACATTTTATTTTCTAATTTTATCTTAAAGCGAACCATATTAAGCCTTGAGAAGGGAATATAAATAATATAACAAGTTTTTTTTTAAACAATTTTCCAAATTTTTCTATTTAATTTGATCTGAATTTATAATTAACATTTTTAAATTGAATTTTTGATGAATATGAGAGACAAACAATTCAAAAATATTTTCATGTTTATTTTCATTTTATGTCTGCTCCAAGACTTATCAATCCCGATTGGGCTCATTCTACAATGTCGGAAGAAGAATTAAATAATTCAATACTTAAGACATAAAATATGGGAAAATGAATAGTTTAAATCTATAAGGGGTGCTTTAGCAGCTGCATGGAGTTACAGCAAAATATAAAAATAATATCAGTGTCTTAATATCCTATATCAGCTTATTTTTCAATAGCGCACGACAGCCCCATGGTGGGCCAAGGCTATTTATTCCGAAATATGAGATATAGTTACCGGGTAGGGTTATCAGCCCTACGTCCAACAGTCATATTAGACCATCACCTAAAAAGCATTTTCTCCCTTTCATGTACTAAACTAAAGTTAAAATAATGCAATAAAAAAAATAATAGTTGGGATTCGAAACACAACAAACATCCATGGCAGCCAGGAATTCGAACCCGAAACCTGTGTATCGATTACCAGAGCGCTAGTCACTCCGGAAAATAAAACTCCGGGTACTCCAGTTTTCGGAAAATAAAATTAAACCCAAACTGCAACACTGTAATAGAAAAATGAGCAAATAAATTATTTTCCTTTTTTTTTTAATATTTTAATTCCTTTCGGACACAATCCAAACTACAAATCCACCATTTAATATCTCTCACAAATCCTACACAGAAATAATATTTATCGAAAATTACTGCCAGAGAATTCATAAATTCCTTTCAACGTCCTTTTGAAAAAAAATGAAAACTCTCATCCTCATAGAGACATGAATGCTCATTTCGTGAAATTAAACGAGAACCGAGAGAAAGAATTGCCGACTACTTATAATGACATTAGAAACAAATATATGTTCGTGTCCAAATCTCGTTGCTTCCAGCTTCGTATTCTTCGACGGCGGGCCATTATAAAACTCCATTTGATGCCGCCGAGAAGTATTATTTGGCAAACGGGGAGGGGATTATTTCAATAAAGCTGCTTTTCACTGCCCGTGCTGCAATTTTCGTCTTTTTGCGAAATTACTTCCATTCCCCAAAAGAAATGCACTCCGTCGATGGTTGCGGAGATCTTCTCTGGCATCAAGAAGCCAGATTGAGTTTCTGCCAGAAGAGATGTGGCAGCATGAACACGTCAAAACATAGCGGACATCCTTTTGTTGTGGTTTCTTTTTTAAATTTCTTTTTATTTATTTCTTTTTTTTTTGTCGGACATGCTGGAGATGTACATTTTTTATACATATCTCTAAAGCAGGTACATATCACCAGTGCTCAAGTATAAATTAAATATAAGTGTAAATGTACAGTATAAATTAAATAAATTATAAAAAGCAAAACCTGTATTTATGATATATGTACATTACGAGAAATTAATTATTATATATTTCAAATTAAAAGTTACAAACTAGGTTAAAAAATAATAAACACAAAAATCCCATTACGCGATTAAATATATAAAGGAAAATAACTGAATTAACCAATTTATTCTATCATTAAATCTAAAACTATTTCAAAAATTAATCTAAGAAGTTTTGAATTTTTGTGCAATATATACTATCCAACAACTGTCGTATACTATATATATATATATATAATTATCCCGTCATTTAATGTAATTTTAAAATAAAAGACGAAATTAAATTTGATGGTTTTTGAAAGCTTTTTAATAAAAGTATAAAAAGCTTTTCTAAGATAAAATTTTCTCCAAAAGCTTTCTCGGAAAATAAAATTAAACCAAAATTGCAACACTGTAATAGAAAAATGAGCAAGCAAATAAATTTTTTTTCCTTTTATATTACTTCTATTATCTTCTATATTCTTTCGGCACCGTTCTAACTACGAATCCACAATTTAATATCTCTCACAAATACTAAACAGAAATAATATTTATCGAAAATTACTGCTCGAGAATTCATAAATTTCTTTCAACAAGAAAAATGAAAACTCTCATCCTCATAGAGACATGAATGCTCATTTCGTGAAATTAAACCCGAGAACCGAAAAGAAAGAATTGCCGACTACTTATAATGACATTAGAAACAAACATATGTTCGTGTCCAAATCTCGTTGCCTTCCAGTCTCGTATTCTTCGACGGCGGGCCATTATAAAACTCCATTTGATGCCGCCGAGAAGTATTATTATTTGGCAAACGGGGGAGGGGATTATTTCAATAAGCTGCTTTTTCACCGCCCGTGCTGCAATTTCCGTCTTTTCTGCAGAAATTACTTCCCTTCCCCAAAAGAAATGCCCTCCATCGATGGTTGCAGAGATCTTCTCTGGCATGAAAACAGATTGAGTTTTGGCCAGGAGAGATGTGGCAGCATGGACACGTCAAAACATAGCGGACATCCTTTTGTTGTGGTTTTTTTTTTTTTTTATTCTTTAAATTTATTTCTTATTTTTATTTTTCGGACATGTTGGAACTGTACATTTTTTTATACATATCTCAAAAGCAGGTACATATCACCAGTGCTCAAGTATAAATTTAATAGATGCAAATGTGCGAATCTAAATTAAATAAATTATAAATAAAAATTTATATTTATTACATATGTATATATTACGAAATTAATTATTACATATTTCAAATTAAAAGTTACAAATTCTGTGGAAAAAAATATGAAAATAAACACATAAATTCCCTTACATGATTAAATACATAAAGTGAAAATTATTGAATTAACCACAATATTCTATCATAAACATCTACTACTCTATGAAATTTCAGAAAATTAATATAAGAAGTTTTGAATTATTTGTCCAACATTTACTATCCAACAAACGTCTTATATTAGATATAAATATATATATCTCAATGTTTAGGTAAAAATGATCCCGTCATTTAAAGTAATTTCATAATAAAAGACGAAAATGAATTTGTTGATTTTCAAAACATTTTAATGAAGGTATAAAAGTTTATTGAATATAAATTTTGCCAAAAAAAATAATATTTCGGAAGATAAAATTAAGACAAAACTGCAACGCTGTAATAGAAAAATGAGCAAGCAATTAAATTATATTCCATTTTTATAATACTTCTATTCCCTTTCGAGTACAATCCTAACTACGAATCCACCATTCAGTATCTCTCACAAATACTAAATGAAATAACATTTATCGAAAATTACTGCCTGACAATTCATAAATTTCTCTCAAAGTCTTTTGAAAAAAAAAAAACTCATCCTCATAGAGACATGAATGCTCATTTCGTGAAATTAAACCCGAGAGCTGAAAGTAAGAATTGACGACTACTATAATAAAAAAAGAAACAAATATAGATTTACATTAGAAACAAATATATGCTCGTGTCCAAATCTCGTTGCCTCCAGCTTCGTATTGTTCGACGGCGGCCATTATAAAACTCCATTTGATGCCGCCGAGAAGTATTATTTGGCAAACGGGGAGGGGATTATTTCAATAAGCTGCTTTTTCACTGCCGTGCTACAATTTTCGTCTTTCTGCAGAAATTACTTCCCATTCCCCCAAAAGAAATGCCCTCCGTCGATGGTTGCAGAAGTCTTCTCTGGCATGAAGCCAGATTGAGTTTTTGGCAGAAGAGATGTGGCAGCATGAACACGTCAAAACATAGCGGACATCCTTTTGTTGTGGTCCCTTTTTTTTATTATTTTTTTTCTATTTTCCTTTTTATTTTGGTAGTCATGTTGGAACTGTACATTTTATGTATATTTCAAAAGCAGGTACCACTCTGTAGTATAAATTCAATAAATATAAATGTGTGAGTATTAATTAAATAAATTATAAAGCAAAAATTTTTACATGTGTATATTACGAAATTGCTCGTTATATATTTCAAATTCAAAGTTACAAACTAGGTAAAAAAATATAAAAAATAAACACATAAATTCAATTACGGTGATTAGAATAAATATTTAAAATGAAAATAACTGAATTAACCGAATTTATTCTAATATGAACATCCAAAACAATTTCAGAAAATTAATGTAAGAAGTTTTGAATGATTTATCCACCATTTACAATCCAACAGTTGTCCAGTTGTCATACTTTTAATATCTATACATATATATACGTATCTAATATTTATATCTATACATATAATGACGGGGGTATTTTATCAATAGATAAAAATACCCCTGTCATTTAAAGTAATTACATAATAAAATACCAAAATGTTTTTGATTATTTTTGAAACTCCTTAATAAACGTATAAAAAGCATTTTAAGGATAAATCTTGCCAAGAAATATGTATTTCGGTAGATATAGTAAAATATACTATTATATATATATTAGTATTTACATAAAAATGAATCAATATTTAAAATATTTTCATAATTAAAAGCAAAAATGGACTTGATAATTTTCAAAACATTTTAATAATGGTATAAAAAGCTTATTGAAAATAAATTTTCCAAAAATAATATTTCGGGAGATAAATTTAAGCCAAAATTGCAACACTGTAATAGAAAATCAGCAAGCAAATAAATTATAATATCTTTTATAATACTTTTATTCCTTTTCCATGCACAATTCTAACTATGAATTCACCATTTAATATCTCTCCAGAATCCTAAATTGAAATAACATTTATCGAAAATTACTGCCTGAGAATTCATAAATTCCTTTCAACGTCCTTTTGAAAAAAATGAAAACTCTCATCCTCATAGAGACATGAATGCTCATTTCGTGAAATTAAAGCCGAGAACCGAAAGAAAGAATTGCCGACTACTTATAATGACATTAGAAACAAATATATGTTCGTGTCCAAATCTCGTTGCTTCCAGCTTCGTATTCTTCGACGGCGGGCCATTATAAACTCCATCTGATGCCGCCGAGAAGTATTATTTGGCAAACGGGGAGGGATTATTTCAATAAGCTGCTTTTTTCACCGCCCGTGCTGCACTTTTCGTCTTTTCTGCAGAAATTACTTCCCATTCCCCAAAAGAAATGCCCTCCGTCGATGGTTGCAGAGATCTCTGGCATGAAGCAGAATGAGTTTTGGCAAAGAGATGTGGCAGCATGAACACGTCAAAACGCTTGTTGGACACGAACACGGACATCGCTTTGTTGTGGTCCCTGTTTTATTTTATTTTTAATTTTTTTTTTTTTTTTTTTTTTTGTCGGGCACGTTAGAGCTGTACATTTTTTATGCATATCTCAGAAGCAGGTACATATTATTAATGCTATAGAAAAAAAAGTATGAATTACAAAGCAAAATCTATATTTGACAAAATCCGTATATTATAAAATTAATTATTATATATTTTAAACTAAAAATAAAAATTTAAATAGATAAATATAATAGTATATTCCATTACGTGATTAAGTTTATTAATTCATATTATTTTTAATCTAGTACAGATTTATAGTTTAAAAATTCATTTTAAATATATAAATGAAATTTTATATTATTAAAATCGTTACTATACTTATATAAAAATGAAAATGATTGAATGAATCCCATTTATTCTATCATGAACTTCTAAAACAAATGAATGTAAGCAGTTTGGAATTATTTCTCCAAGATTTATGATGCATTTTTAATATATACATATATTATTTATGTTTAGATAAAAATGATCCAATCATTTAAAATAATTTCATGATAAAAGATCAAAATTAATATAATAATTTTCAAAATTTAATGAAGATATAAAAAAGCATTTTGGAAATAAATTTTGCAAAAAATAATTTTCAGAAAATAAAATTAAACCAAAACTGCAACACTGTAATAAAAAAATGAGCAAATAAATTATTTTTTTTTTCCTTTATAATACTTCTATTTCCTTTCAGGACACAATCCTAACTACAAATTCACCATTGAATATCTCTCCAAAATGCTAAACTGAATAAATATTTATCTAAAATTACTGCTTGAATATTCATAAATTCCTTCCAAAGATTTTTTACAAAAAAAAAAAAAAATGAAAACTCTCATCCTTACAGAGACATGAATGCTCATTTTGTGAAATTAAACCCGAGAATCAAAAGTAAGAATTGTGAATCGAAAGTTAGAATTGCCGACTACTTATAATGACATTAGAAACAAATATATGTTCGTGTCCAAATCTTGTTCCTTCCAGCTCGTATTCTTCGACGGCGGCCATTATGAAACTCCATCTGATGCCGCCGAGAAGTATTATTTTGCGAACGGGGAGGGGATTATTTCAATAAGCTGCTTTTTCACCGCCCGTGCTGCAATTTTCTTTTTTTTTTGCAGAAATTACTTCCCATTCCCCCAAAAGAAATGTCCTCCGTCGATGGTTGTGGAGATCTTCTCTGGCATGAAGCCAGATTGAGTTTTGGCCAGAAGAGATGTGGCAGCATGAACACGTCAAAACATAGCAGACATCCTTTTGTTGTGGTCCCTTTTTTATTCTTTAAATTTATTTTTATTTAATTTTTCGGACATGTTGGAACTGTACATTTTTTATACATATCTCAAAAGCAGGTACATATCACCAGTGCTCAAGTATAAATTTTCTAGATGCAAATGTGCAGAACCTAAATTAAATAAATTATAAATACAAATTTATATTTATTGCATATGTATATTACGAAATTAATTATTACATATTTCAAATTAAAAGTTACAAATTCTGTAGAAAAATATGAAAAAATAAACACAGAAATTCCCTTACATGATTAAATACTTAAATGAAAAATTATTGAATTAACCACAATATTCTATCATAAACATCTACTAAACAATTTCAGAAAATTAATATAAGAAGTTTTGAATTATTTGTCCAACATTTACTATCCAACAAACGTCTTATATTAGATATAAATATATATATCTCAATGTTTAGGTAAAAATGATCCCGTCATTTAAAGTAATTTCATAATAAAAGACGAAAATGAATTTGTTGATTTTCAAAACATTTTAATGAAGGTATAAAAAAAGTTTATTGAATATAAATTTTTGCCAAAAATAATATTTCGGAAGATAAAATTAAGGCAAAACTGCAACGCTGTAATAAAAAAATGAGCAAGCAATTAAATTATATTCCTTTTTATAATACTTCTATTCCTTTGTTACAATCCTAACTACGAATCCACCATTCAGTATCTCTCACATATGCTGAAATGAAATAACATTTATCGAAAATTACTGCCTGACAATTCATAAATTTTCTCAAAGTCTTTTGAAAAAAAAAAACTCATCCTCATAGAGACATGAATGCTCATTTCGTGAAATTAAACCCGAGAGCTGAAAGTAAGAATTGCCGACTACTTATAATAAAAAAAAAGAAACAAATATAGATTTACATTAGAAACAAATATATGCTCGTTCCAAATCTCGTTGCCTCCAGCTTCAAGTCTTCGACGGCGGCCATTATAAAAAACCCATTTGATGCTGCCGAGAAGTATTATTTGGCAAACGGGGAGGGATTATTTCAATAAGTCTGCTTTTTCACCGCCCGTGCTACAATTTTCGTCTTTTTCAGCAGAAATTATTTTATAAAAAATGCCCTCCGTCGATGGTTGCAGAGATCTCCTCTGGCATGAAGCCAGATTGAGTTTTTGGCAAAAGAGATGTGGCAGCATGAACACGTCAAAACACAGCGGACATCGTTTAGTTGTATTTCCTTTTTTAAAATATTTTTTTCTATTTCCTTTTATTTTGGTAGTCATGTTTGAACTGTACATTTTTATGTATATTTCAAAAGCAGGTACCACTCCTCTGGTATAAATTCAATAAATATAAATGTTGAATATTAATTAAATAAATTATAAAGCAAAATTATTACATATGTATATTACGAAATTGCTTGTTATATATTTCAAATTCAAAGTTACAAACTAGGTAAAAAAATATAAAAAATAAACACATAATTTCAATTCGGTGATTAGAATAAATATTTAAAATGAAAATAACTGAATTAACCGAATTTATTCTATTATGAACATCCAAAACAATTTCAGAAAATTAATTTTTTGAATGATTTATCCACCATTTACAATCCCATTGTACAGTTGAGAATACTTTTAATATCTATGCATATATATACGTATCTAATATTTATATCTATAATTTTTATCAAACGGGGTCATTTTTATCAATAGATAAAAAAAATAACCCTTTTTTTTTTAAAAAGTAATTACATAATAAAATACCAAAATGTATTTGATTATTTTTGAAACTCCTTAATAAACGTATAAAAAGCATTTTAAGTTGATAAATCTTGCCATTACGTAAATATGTATTTGTGTAGATATAGAAAAAAATATACTATTATATATATATTATTATTTTTTAAAATGAATCCAATATTTAAAATATTTTCATAATTAAAAAAAATGTTGTTTGTTATAATTTTCAAAACATTTTAATAAAGGTCTTGATTTTTTTTATTGAAAATAAGCTTTATTCGAAAAATAATATTTCGGGAGATAAATTTAAGCCAAAACTGCAATTGGAAGAAAATCAATTCAAGCTTTTAATATTCCATTTTATAATTACTATTCCCTTCCAGAAACTAATTTAACTGAAGCTTTTCACTTTTTTAATATCTCTCCAGAATGAGAAATGCTTGAAATTTATCGAAAATTACTGCCAATTTATGTTAAAAATCAAAGTCCTTTTACAACAAAAAAATGAAAACTTACAATCCTCAAACATTTATTATTTTTGAAATTAAACCTTGTAACTTTTAAAAGAATTGCCATCTACTTAGGTCGTTGACATTAGAAACAAATATATGCTCGTGTCCAAATAATTCGAACGCTTCCAGCTTTACAATTAAACATCGGCGGGAAATTAAAAATCTTACTCCATCAAGTGTGAACTATTTGGCTTTGTGATGTGTTTGACAAGAAGACTTCAAAACGGCGTGAAACCCGTGCTGGTGGTCTTTCTGCAGTTCGCTTCCCATTCACCAAAAGAAATGCAACTGTCGATGGTCATCTCTGGCAAACTCGCATTGAGTTTTTGCAA
Source organism: Caerostris extrusa (assembly GCA_021605095.1). NCBI lineage: Eukaryota > Metazoa > Arthropoda > Arachnida > Araneae > Araneidae > Caerostris > Caerostris extrusa. Next base: position 98,133 of record BPLR01016546.1, read on the forward strand.
GAGAGATGTGATGAATAACAGCGCTCAAAATTTAGCGGACATCGCTTTTTGAAGGTCCCTGTTTTATTTAAGAGGGTTTGTCCTCACGTTGAGCCGTCACATTTTTTATTTGCATATCTCAGAAGCAGGTTGTTATTAATGCTATAGAAAAAAGTATGATTTATAAAGAAATGGATGATTTGACTTTGCGTATATTATAAAATTAATTATTATACATTTCAAATTTGTCTAAAAATAAAAATTTAAGTAGATTATAAGTAAAGGTATATTTATTTACGTTTTTTATTTTTATTATTTTTAATCTAGACAGATTTATGTTAGAAAAAATTCATTTTAAATTATAAAATGAAAATTTTATGAGTTTTAACATTTCGAAAAATCTGCTACATACACTGATATTAAATAAAATGATTGAATGAATCCCATTTTTCTATCATGAACTATAAAAACAAATGAATTTAAGCTAAGTTTGAATTTTTTCCAAGATTTATGATGCATTTTTAAGAAAATATTATAATTTAGTACAAAACATTTTTGTTCAAAAAAAAAAAAAAATGGTGGAAAATCTTCAATCTGTTTGATACTAATAATTCTCAATTTTTGCTGCAAATTTTAGCGAAAATTTTTAGAATTTAATTAAGAATTTTCTTTTCTAGGGAGTTTCAATGTTCAAAATTCTAATCTGTTATATATTTTTTTCCCATATACGTTAACATCAACTGACATTAAAAAGTAAAATTTATGTTTTCGGTAGCTTTTTCACTATAATAATTATGTAATTTTTTCTAAGTGTTGTTCCTTTCTCATTTTTGAAGCATTATGAACTCCTCTGAGAAGCAAACAGGTACGTATCACCAGTGTCTCTTCTAGTACTTAACCCAAAAGAAATGCAATGAATGTAAATTTGCCAGGAGAGAGTATAAATCAAAAATAAATTTTAAAAACAAAATCGGAGCTGTACATTTTTACATATGTATATCACCAGTGATCGATATAAAATTAATGTAAATGTAGTATATTTCAAATTAAAAGTTGCAAACTAGGTAGAAAAATATCAAAAAAATGAACGTTGAAGAATATAAAAAATAAACATAAATTCCATTACGTGATTAAATATATAAATGAAAATAACTGAATTAACCTAATTCATTATATCGTGAACATCTAAAAAACATTTAGGAAAATGAAATTTAAGAACTTTTGTTGGTTGATCGAAATTTACTATCCAACAGTTGTCGTACTTTTAACATTTATATACATAGAGATAGATAGATAGATAAATATGCTCCCGCCATTTAAATTACATAATTAAAAACCAAAAATGAATTTGATGGTTTTTAAAACTTGTTAATAAACGTATAAAAAGCACTTTGGGTATATTGCCAAGAAAAGTATTTCGGTAGATATAATATATTAAATATATAATTATATATCAAAATTATATATATATATATTAATATTTAGATAAAAATGATCCCATCATTTAAAATATTATTTTCGCAATGAAAGAACAAAGTATTTGATAATTTTCAAAAGATTTTAATAAAGATATAAAGCATTTTGAAAATAAATTTCCCAAGAATAATTTTAGAATAAAATATTAAACCAAACTGCCACACTGTAATAGAAATAAGGAGCAAATAAATTAATTTCCTTTTTATAATATCTTTGTTTCCTTTCGGGCGCGCAATCATAACTACGAATTCACCATTTAATATCTTTCACATGTGTGCTGGACTGAAATAACGTTTATCGAAAATTACTGACGGAGAATTCATAAATTTCTTAAAATAAAATGAAAAACTCATCCTCATCGAGACATGAATGCTCATTTCGTGAAATTAAACCCGGAGAACCAAAAGTAAGAATTGCCGACTACTTATAATGACATTAGAAACAAATATATTTCGTGTCCAAATCTCGTTGCTTCCAGCTTCGTATTCTTCGTCCGCGGGCCATTATGAAACTCCATTTGATGCTGCCGAGAAGTATTATTTGGCAAACGGGGAGGGATTATTTCAATAAGCTGCTTTTTCCCACTCGTACTACAATTTTTTGTCTTTTTCTGCAGAAATTACTTCCTATTCCCAAAAAGAAATGTCCTCCTTCGATGCTTGCAGAGATCTTCTCTGGCATGAAGCCAGATTGAGTTTTTGCCAGAGAAGATATGTGCAGCATGAAGACGTCAAACACAGCGGACATCGCTTTGTTGTGGTTCCTTTTATTATTATTATTTTTTTCATTGGACATGTTTTTTATGCATATCTCAAAATCAAGTACATGTCTCTAGTGCTCTGGAAAAACAATATAATTATAAAAGCAAATCTATATTTATTAAATATGAATACATACGAAATTAATTGTTATATATTTTTCAAATTAAAATTAAAATTAAGGTAGAAAATATAAAAATAAATAGAAATATCTTTATATGTAATTAGTATACAGATTTTATTATCTGAAAATCTACATCAAATTAATAAAAATATGAAAATATTGACTGAATTACATATAAAGATATTTCTATTTATTTTTCATATTTTCTACCTTAATTTTAATTTTTAATTTGAAATATATAATATTAATTTCATTTATGTATTTCATATGTATTCGTTGCTATAGTATATTGTTTTCCAGACCATAGTGTTCAAGTATCATAAAAGGCCAATGAAAAAAAAAAAAAAGGAACCCCACAAATAAAACGATGTCCCTTATGTTTGGGCATCATTCTGTCCTCTGTTAAAGCGTGCTTTTCAGGAGTCTGGAATGGAAGTAGCTCTGCAGCGACAAGGCCCTTGTACAGTGAAATAATCCTCCCCACGCAATGTGCTTCTCGGCAGCGAGGTTCATAAAGGCCCGCCGATCGGCAGACCACGAGACACGCTCTGTCTTCGTTCCATCGTTCGATGATCATTTGTCTCTGCACGGTTACTCATTATTCGCGCGAAATGGCTGTTCTGCTCGATGAAGGAAGAAGAAGTTTCGACCACATACGAAACCCATGTTCTCCGACGTATTTTCACAAGCGTTATTTCGGTTCGGCACATGTGAAGAAGATATTAAGCGGTGATTCGTGGTTGTTGTGCCCCGAAGAAACGAAGATATTATAAAGGAGTAATTTGACACAACTCATGTTTGATTATTGTTATTTGGTTTAATCTGCATATCCTTGGGCGACGCAAATGCTTTGTCTTGGTAAAATCTTTTGAAAATATCAAGTTCACTTTTGGTTCTTTCATTGCAGCCAACAGGGTCGTTACATCTGTGACCCAGCTATGTATATATATACTGATTTGATATATCATTATATATTTGATTGTCTACGAAATTTTCTTGGCAACAAGAGATGCCACCTACGTTTATTAGAAAGTTCGCCATCAGGGTCGACCACGGTTTTAACCAGCAATGGTTTAAATGGCAGTCTATCTTCTTCCCTCTCATGTCTATGCCTGTATGTTAAAAGCACATTAACTGTTGGATAGTAAATTTTCGATCAACCAACAAAGTTCTTAAATTTCATTTTCTGAAGAACCGACACCCAGATGTTCACGATACCAATGATTCCCAGGTTGCATTCAGTTCAACCCACTAAATTGCATATTTAATCACGCATAAATAATTGTTTCGTAATTTGTATGTAATAAATACAGTTCTATGTTTTAAAATTTGACTGAACTCACATTATTCATTGTTACTAGATCACTACTTAACTCACATGCATCAATGTGCTTTCATATCCGATAAGATAAAAAAAAGAAGAGAAGAAGGAAAAGAAAAGAGTTTAAGAAGGGTTTGTGAAAATGTGTGATCACTATGACGACGTCCGTGCTGCCACATCTGCCAGCAAAAGCAATCTGGCTATAAATGCCAGAGAGGCCCTGCCTCGGCGAAACATTCTTTGAGATGGAAATGAAAAAATTTGTGTGAACATCAGATCCCTCTGATTGCGAGATACTCTCGGCGGCATCGGATGGAACTAGCGAGCAACTGTGCCTGCAAGGATAGGAGTTCTCATTGTAAGACGTTGAAAGAATTTATAAATGCTCGAACGTGAAACTGTTGCTATTCGGTTGTAGCTTTGTATTTTGAAGGCTAATGGTGAATTCGTGGTTGATACCTGAAAAATAGAAATGATATAAAAGGAAAAGCAATTTGACCAACTCGCTTTGTGCAGTGTTGCAGTTTTGGTTTAATTTTTTTTCTGTGAATTATTGCAAGAATTTCCAAATATCTTCATTAAGAAAATTTTGAAAATTATTAAATTGTGATCTTTGTGTCATGAAATTGTGCTAAATGATTGGATCATTTAGTAAGCATGTCTTATATATATATATATTAAAATGCATCATAAATCTTGAAGAAGTACTCCAAACTGCTACATTCATTTGTTTTGAAGTTCATGATAGAATAAAATGGGAGTTCATTCAATCATTTTCATTTTAATATCAGTATGGTAGCGATTTCTAACTAATATAAGAAGTTTCATTTTATATTTAAAATGAGTGCAAATGCTAGGTAAATGAGCTTAATATATGCTGCTTATTATGTTTATCTCAGAACATTTTTAGTTTAAATGAGTAATTTTTAATATGCAGTCAGGCTTTTCTTATGCAATCACGCAGCACATGGCATTATGTGTACCTGCTTCTGGGTAATAATGTACGTAAACATAAGGCAGGGACCACAACAAAGCGATGATCCTGTTTTGTTCCTTCTTTGCCAGCTCTCTTGCAAAGATGGCGCGGCGACGGGTATTCTTTTTGACAATTTCTGCAGAAAAGACGAAAGTGCGGCGCAGGTAAGCAGCTAATACAGCAAA
>BPLR01016547.1:0-19495 GCA_021605095.1 Caerostris extrusa
AAAAGTCCCACATAGAAAATACGCCAATATGTAATCAAAAACCTCACGATGTAGCAGACTACTTCTGCACTAAATAACTAAATAACATGCATACAACATGCAACCAAATAACATGCATGGCAATGGGATGATTATAAATATTAAAGACGCTGTCCTGTTGGATTTTCAATTTGCGTGGTATTTTGGCGAGCCATCTTGTTGTTTTCTCTTTGAATTACTCTTATTAATATTATGCATTTGATGATATGTCTCACAGACCTGCATAAAACAGATTTGACTGCAGCATATTCTTAGCTGGAAATAAATACTATAAAGTTTTTATTTTATATAATTTTTAATTTTTATAAATTACAGCCGTTTGATTATTAGTATGAGTGCAAAAGTTCATCATCAGAAAATCGGAAATCAGTAATATACGCTCTTTTATTTTCCTCATATCTCATCAGATCATTGGCAATGTTATTTTGAAAATTATACACATTAGAAGCAAATGAAATGTCTGATTTCTCTCTCCAAATGCATTTTAAAAATTTATTACGAAAAAAGAGTTACATTTTATTAACTTATGCTTTCATCACAATCTTTAATGTGAATAGATTAATGCGAAATTCATTCAAAAATAAACCCTCGTGAGTGCCCTTAGAGCCGCTCCTCTCTGAGGGACTACCCATTGTGTTCCTGAACCAAGAAGTTCAGTTCTGGAAACCCGACAGCCATAACGAATCGAAAGCTATGCTGAGAACATGCATAATAAATCTGTTGACTTACTCAAAACCAACAACAAATGGGAGTGTCCGTTACAAATTGAGGCAATACAAAGTGAACTCAAAAATAGTAGAGACTCTGTAGTTTGAAAAAATGTTGCATCTGTGTACTGGCAATGGCGAATACCTTCAAAAGTCAAAATAGTAGTAATCTGAAAATAGCAACATTTAACATAATATATATTTACTGGAAGAATAGGAGCTCTGAAAAGCGTGGAAATTATATATACATGTATATAGCATCGAAGAATAATCAATCACTTCAAAACAAATTCAAGTAAGTAATTATATAAAAAGGCAATTGTCAAGCAAGGATACAAAAAATAGCATGCACTAAGAATGGTGGTGAGTTCAGCTATTGGGTAACGCATTGTAACTACTCATTTGCAAGTGAGTGAGAATATTCTCAAATTTTTGTACATAATTTGTTCAGCTTGACTTTGGTTTATTAGTGTATAACATTTTGTTCATAATGGTTAACCCTTCATCAACAGTCTGCACTTATCATTACTGGATGCGGCTCGACCGCCAACTGGCTAGCGTTCTGGCTTTTGGTACCACAGGCTTCTATTTCAAATCCTGGCTGTGGCATGGATGTTGTGAGTGGTTCGGAATCCATGTTTAACTGTAAGGTACCGGTCTCATTTGCTCAAAGTGACAGCAGAGGGACGAGAAACCAAACAAATCATTATTGAATAGCATTTGTATACCGGCGGTAGTTTAGCTACTGGCAGGGTCACCCAAGCCGGGCAGGTTTGTAGGTAGTTACAAGACGAAGAGCTGCAGCCTGGTATTCCAGGTTGGGGATTAGCCATTGGGCTGATCACCTTATCTTGTAAAAAAAAATAAATAAACTGATTCAGAAATCTCCATGAGCAATTCGGTTTGACGACTCCCCGAGAGACATGGAACAAATAAAGGACTTGAGATCTGGTACATGGAATATTCGAACTTTGTTTAAGAATGGTGCTTTGAGCAATGCTATTGAAAAAGTCACCTTTTCAACAGTGAAGGCACCCGAAGAAGTGGAAGGCCTCCCACCAACCAGGTGGGTTGATTCAGAATCGAAAGAGATCTTAGGGTCTGGGAGTCAACAGATGGCGATCTATTGCTCCGAAACAGAGTTAGATGAAGGAAGCTCATGGAGACTGTCTTGGGGTGAAATAGGCCGTAGAGCTGACGAAGAAGAAGAATATATTATTTTGCTTATTGATATATGAGGTTTTTTGCCCATTAGAAAACAGATTAATTAAAAAAGTTTTTTATTATTTTAAATTTAATTTTTTTTTTTTTAGTTTTTAATTTTTTTAAATTTTATTTTTATTTTAATTTTAATTTTTAATATATCAATTAATTTTATAAAAAAAATGCAGAAAATAGGATAAAACATTTTCAATACAAAAAATGATTTGAACAGATGGAGTCTGTTATGTATTAACAAGTGTGAATTTGTTATTATTATCTCGTTTTGAGATGCGTTAGTGACAAAAATCCAAAAGTTACAAAGCGATAGACAGAGAGTGAGAAATTAATGCCAGTTTTTTACCGGATGTGTATCAATTGATGAAACACTTGAATTCAGATACGGATTTCAAAGGGCCACATTCCTCTAAAAGAAAATATTAATTTGCCATGTGAAGTCAATTATTTGAGTTAACCCTATGGCAGGTAAATATCAAATTATGCTATGTACTTCATTTGAATCGTTTATGGTCCTCTAGTGGAGAACTCTGAAAATCTCTGCAAACTGAAGTTTGTTCGTAGAATGCATCAGTAGGCATGCAAAAATCTTATCACAGAAATGTAGAATGCATATTCCTGATTTTGTAATTTAGATCACTATAAAAAATGTTCATTATAAAAGCGAAAAGAAACATAAATATGCCAAAATCCAAATTTTCACACATAGGAATTACCTATCCGAATTAACTACCTATACTTTATCTTAAAAGAACAACATAGCGGCCCTTTTAACTACAAAAAATATGCCAATCTTCACTTGCATATCGATATCACACTAATGCGATTTCCATCCACACTCTATATGGAAGTTTGGAAGACTTAGCATTCTGTAGCTAATGTTAAGTCTTTCAAGTCTCTTTTTCCATATCACTTCCCTTCATGAACACATGCAGTTCTAGACCATCATCCCCCCATTTCTGTCTTTCTCAATCCTACCCACCTCCCCAACCCCGAGCATCACTCCTGTCACTTTGCAACCTTTCAGAGGCGAGAGAGAACATTTGTGGATGTCACAAAAATGGAGATGGGGCTGAGGGAGGACAGTGTTCTCAAAATACATTAAAATTAGAATGCGTCTTATTTGGACATCGGGGAGTCTTTTAAATGAGTCGCCACTCTTACCATTAGGAATGGCACTCCGGGGAGTCAAGGTGCTGCTGAATTATATACGATTTCCACGCAGACGTCCGACCGTGGCTTCAGAGGCAAACTGGTGCAGAACTTTGCTGTATGGTAAACTTAATAAGCTCGCATTATAGTGGGCACGGGTGACCAATTTTTAATGAAAGAACCTGATTTTGACCATGGCGTCTGTAACGGAAGTTTGTAACATCACAGTCATCTGTAGATAGGGGTTTAAGGATTATTATTATTGTCATGTGTGAGCAGGATGTTGTCCTAGTTAGGGATTCATGGCGCAATCAAAAAGTGCAGCAAGCAAATAAAACTCCATTCAAATTTTGCAAATTTTGGCGGAAAAATGGTTGTTTGGGCCCCTTAACTTTTGAAATGATTCATGAATAGCCAACGTTAATCCCTCAGGAATTTTCAGGAGAATTTGGCTTTTGCTTGAAGTGTTTTGTAGTATGGTTTTTTTGAATCACTTTTCATATTTTGGGTTGGGATTTTAAACATTTGTATATCCAATGGCTATAAGTACTTTGTAAGTGCGTTGATCAATTCCTTCTTCGTGAAGTTTCACATTTATCCCTTTTGGCATTTTCCCATGCCCATTGAGCTGTATAGTGCTTCTTATTGTATTTGAAATACTTCTTTCTTAATTTATTTAAGTATGTTTTTATCGGGGTTGAAACTACCTGATGGATAGTTCATCGTGCTTTTGAACTAACAAAGCCCAACTCATGATTAGATAAACGAAACCGGGTAAAAAGCTGCCTTGCTTATGATGGAGATTGGCGCTATAAATCTGTAGGCCAAAGCGTCTTATTGTTTGTTTCAGGAAGTTGGGGTGAAACCTCAGATGCTACCCTGCTACCCTTTATGAAGACGAGGGAGGGGTATGTTAGTGTTAAAACCTGGTGGCAAGGAGGATACAATGTAGTAAATCCCAATAGAGCAGTACTGGTTACAATGGTTATATCTGCCTTTCTGTTGGTGAATCCTCCAGATCAACTTTCAGATAATTCGAATATGACCTTTTTCCAGTTTCTATAATAAAGAGGAATTGTAATGGACTCCATCGATGGAGACGAATATGACATCTGAACGTTAGTATAGTTGTACGAGTTCGGCAAATTTCCCGTAATAAGAAAGCTCCTTCTAAAAAAAAACAGAGATTAAAAGCATTAAAATCGAAATACTGCGAGATTTTTAAATTGATTATTATTTAGATGTTTGTATATAAGTGTACAATTGCAGCGATGGCTACGGCAAGCCTTGCAGATAACGCTTAACCTATCCGTAAAAAGGAGCTTCACGGAGTCAAGTGAGACTTCCACCTACTGGTGCTCCATCACAACAAAAAGCTGCCATAACTTCCGAGTTCTTGGACTTGGTCTAGATCTTCCTGTCTACTAAATGGGATAAGAAGCAACAGATAACGCGTTCAGCTTTCAAATTGAGGGTCCTTTGTTCGAGACCCAACAAGAAAATCAAAAATCTTCTGTCTGTGCCAGGTTTGAAAAGACAGAAAAATCTTTCGGTTGAACTCAAGGAGGGGAAGATTCTAGCCCCTAAATTTTATCTTTTGAGGTATTAATGAACGTGGGCACAGAGAAGTAGGTCCATGCGATACACTCGAGGTAACATTGTACTGCTACTGGTCTGCTATTCTTATGTCGAGGAATAACTTCAGACTAAAAATGTCATGTTCGAAAACAACAATTATTTATTGTTTGACATTTATTTTTTATTTAAAATGTTTCATTTATATGCATTTTACGCGTTATATTTACGCATGGGCAACTATAACAACAACGTTGACTTTAGTGGTACCACTGATCCACAATTATCGTGCAATTCCGGCCTGTTGTTTAAGATGCCACTTTAGCATGACAATTCTGCACAGTAGTTTGTGCATTTATTCACTTTACAGTTCATATCGACACGTGTAAAATTACTATATCCTGTGGTATTTTTTTTAAATCTGTATACATTAAATTTAATATTTTATTTTTTAAATTCATCAATTTTGTTTTGTTTTATTATATTGTTTATGAAAGTTGATACATCTGGTAAAGTAAAGTCTGGTGTGTTTTTATAGAAGCTGTATTAGATCATAATAAACCATATGTAAATTTTATTATCTGGTTCCTTTACTTCAATCTAACCTAATCCTAATAGGTTTTAATATTGTTTTTAGGCACATATTAATAAACTTATGCGTTTAAAAAATCCATAGGCAACGTAAAGGCATTTTGTTTTTAAAGTATACAAATTCATTACACCATGCTCGTAATTTCTTGATATCTGATAATTACCTATATTGTTCGTGAAAGTTGATGTGGCTGCTCAAGTCTGTGTGTGTTTTCATACAGAAGCGGTATTAGATCAAAACAAATCATATTTAAATTGTAATCTGGTTCACTTATTTCAATCTAATCTAATCCTAATAGGTTTTAATATTGTTTTTAGGCATATTAATAAACTTATGTGTTTTATTTTTTAAAAAAAAAAAAAAAAAATCTATAGGCAACACAAAGGCATTTTGTTTTTAAAGTACACAAATACATCACACTGCACATTATCCCTAATTGTACTTATCATTATCGCATTATGATTGGCGCCTTATTGAGCAGCTGTGGAGTGAGGTGAGGAGAGAAGCCGTCATGGAGATGCTTGAGCGACATGGTCTCATGGACCTGATCTAGGGGCAATAACAACATTATTTAAATGTTTCATTTATATATATTCTACGCATTATATTTACGTGTGGGCAACAATATCAACAACAATAACTAATACTAATGTTGTTTTACTATATATCCACTAAAACACAACTATTATCCACAACTTTGTGCAATGCACTGCACATTATCGCAAGTAATTTCTTGATATCTGATAATTACTTATATTGTTTGTGAGAGTTAATGTGGCTGGTCAAATCTGGTGCGTTTTCATAGAAACAGTGTTAGATCATAACAAATCATTTATTATCTGGTTCATTTACTTCAAACTAACCTAATCCTAATACGTTTCTAATATTGTTTTTAAAAACACATACCCAACTTCAAACTTATGTGCTTTATTTTTCAAAAAAAATCTATGGGCAACAACACAAAGACATTTTGTTTTAAAAGTGCGCAAATCCATCACACCACTCGTAATTTCTTGATATGTGATAATTACTTTTAGCGAAACACTTTTTCATCAGCGGAGGTTTTGAAGCCATTAAGTGGATCGAAATGATGAGGTTGAAAAAAGGTGCAAAGGTCAAGTTGGGACGCGTGCCAAAATCCTCTTGAAAACTGTTTTTATGAAACAAATAAAAGATCCTTGTCTAATTACGAAGCAAAGAAGTGCTCTACAACAACGCCTTGTTCTTATGAAGAGGCTTCGATGTTAAAGACGGCTTTAACACAAAAGTCATCGTTCAAATTAATTGTTAGAGCACTTTTAGGATTATGAAGTGCCCATTTACACTTCAGCGTTAAGGATAATGTTTAGTTGAGCATTTCATATCATAATAACATTAATGATTTGGTGTTTTTAGTAAAAGCTTGCACACGTACAAAATTAAGCCTCGTTACTTTAGTCGCAAATTAATTTGTACCATCAATTTATTGTAAATTTATGTCAATTAAAATTTGTTTTAATTTATTATTTTTGTATTCGTGGTTCATGATTGCAAACATTTTATTTATATAAAACATCATAATTCTTCATTTATTAATATTTAAAGATTTCTGTGTTAAAGTATGTTAAAATTATATTAATTTATTCTCGTCACAATTTTGCTGATACTTTTATTATAAAATAAATTAATAAAGGGGTTTTTAATCCTTCTTAAGTATTTTTATACTATATTTCCTTTCTTAGATTAATTTCATCGTCTCGCACTGAATTGCAAAACTGTGGAACATACTTTTCTTCTTCTTCTTCTTCATTGGCACAACAACACCATGGGGGGCCAATGCCATCTACCAACTGGTAGATTTCGAATCTGGAAATGCTTTCTTTTTACGGGATACGGTTGTGAGTCCTAAGCCAAAGCTCTACAATCATATTAGACCGGGACCTACGGTTTAAAGTGGATTCTGAACCACTACAAACATCCAGGCCATCGCTGGGACTCCGAACCCAAAACCTGGGACTCAAGCATATTCATTTATCTTTTCGCAATGTAGTATATTTCCTTTTTTTTTTTTTTTTTTATAACATTTGAATTTCTTTATAACAAATTTTTTATTAAAGGTAAAAGGTTTAAATAACATTGGATAAAACTAAAGAATTTACAGTTATAGCGCTGGTTTTTCCTCTAATTTTTCGCAGAAAACATCCTTAATAAGAAATTTAAATTTTTGTTATTTTTAATTTAATTATTCAGAAATATTTATTATTTTAATTATAAGGTATTTATTAGTGTGGTAATAAGTATTATTATTACTATAACATTCGTCATCATCATAACGGCGCAACAGCCCCATGGTGGGCTAAGGCCGTCTGCCTATTGGCAGTTTTCGAGACAAGCAATCTTTCTTTTTACGGGGTAGGGTTGTCAGCCCTACGCCCATATTTGACCGGCGTAGTGCCGTCGAAGAAAAGACCGGGCGGAGAGTCTGGATATTTGAAGTGGATTCCGAACCAGTAGAAACATCCTGGCCACCGCCGGGAATCGAACCTGAAACCTGTGGCACCGGGCGCCAGAACACTAGTCACTCAGCCATCAGGCTCATTATTAATGTTATCATTTAAAAATTAGTAACGTTTGAGTGCATTGCATCGAAATTTCCATCTATCTTTTTATTATAGTAAATAATATAATTTTCATTTTTGTTGTAGATTATTTTTTATTTATTTGGAAGTTATACATAGATTTTGTCTATGTGTACTGAATAAGAAATATTATACCCATATGGGAAAATGTCTTAGAGATTTTTGTGGTAAACAATAATCTTGGAATCCCTTGATTTTATTGAAAATTTTCTTAAGGGACAATATGCTTTTCCTTGGCAGAAATGAGTCCACGTTTATGTCACACAGAAAGATAATCGGAAAATTATATACGGATACACAAAAAAAGTCTATGTAATACACGTAACACTTAGTATATAGTAATTTGTTTTAATACATATGCACCCAGAAGAAATGTATCCGAGTTTTAAAATTTGACAATGTAATATTGCATTACAAATGTTGCAAATTTAGAACAATAGAAAAGTATTTATTTAGAAGTAATGGGAAAAAGAATATAACATCAGTATAAGGCAATATTATCTCTAGTAGCTTGCATGCTTTTACTTTGATAAGATGTCAATAAAATTTCTGATATCCACCTGCAAAAAATTTTGTCATAATTGTTATAATTTATCTAGTTCAACTATGTTTATAGTCAAAATTATAGCTGCATTTCTAACTTGTTCCAAATGCCCTCTCGTTTGAAAGAGCCAAAAAGCTTTCTGGGGTGGCATGTCATAGGATATTTTAATTGTGATTTTGAGTTTGTTTGAGTTTTGACATGTGGCCAAATATTGTCTTGCTGGAAAATGGAACCTCATTGGCTTGATAGCATAAGTAACTGGCTAACAACTGGTGACTAACTCCTATCTATAAAATATACTTTAATGTAGAAGTGAATTTTGAGGGAGTCATTGCACAATTATAAATTATAAGTTGCCACAGCAAATTGTTCCTCAGTTATCACACCAGATAATAAGAATGAATGGTGTTTGCAACAAATATGAAACCCGATCACCAATTGTTCTCTTTCGAACTTATGTGAGATGGTTATTAGGGCTCGTATTCTTCCAATAACATAATCTGGTTTAACATTGCTCTAATTGACAACATTGAAGAATCAATACTAAGTGCCAGAAAAGAGTGTGAGTGCGAGATAAATTTCAGATTTGTATAGTCCTCTTTGAATGATACTCGTCAATAGCACAAGACCACTTGGAGGATCTCATTTTGGTCAAAACGATTATTAGTGAAACTTTATTTTTGGGAATGGTCGAATGTTCAATGTCCTACAATCCATCCATCCAGTACATTTGTCTCAAAGAATCCATTGCAATTGGCGGTATGTGACATCCTGAAGTTCTGTATCGATACTTTTTTATTTATTTCTGCTAAAAGCAAGTAACTAACAAATGATGATGGTTAGTGAATTATTTTTAAGACCAAATATTTCTGTAATTCTTATGATGTAATCGTTATTTGGTTACGGAAACAACTTGTAACCTAATTGGTAATATCTTAAGGTTTCCTATTTCTTTATAATTTCATGTATTTAACGTATTTAAGACAAGTTCATTTTCATGTTAAAGTTTTATTTGAATTTTCTAAGAGGCTTTACAATTTTTCTGTCTAAACCATTGTCATCATATTTGTTCACTGATCATAGCCAAATTTCATGGCTGTTGCTCAGTTATTTCAATACATATAGATATTGTTTCCATCAGAATGTTTATTAAAATAGTTTATGTTAAATTATGTTTATTATTATGTTATGTTATTATGTTTATTATTATTATGTTTATGTTTATTATTATGTTATTATTAGTTTATGTTAAATATTATCCCTCTCATATTGCAATTGAATTCCTTCATCAAGCGAAAAATTAAATTCTTAAGTAGGGATTATATTAATTTTTCACTTTAATGTTTCTCTTTATTTTCTCATTTTATTTTTCCTTTATTTATACATCATTATTTTATACTTTCTTTATAGTTTTATTCTTTTTTTTTTTTTTTATGACTTAGTGATGCATAAAAATATTTTTGTTTATATTTCCGCAAAAAGAAGAATGAATTTTGAATTGCAGTTGAAGAAGTAATTATCCTGGCTTTTAGTATATTTCTTTTACAATACCAAATGATAAATATAACCTAATTTAGTGTACAAATATTTATTTATATTTGTACAAAATGAACATTTCAATATCAATAAAGGCTGAATTATAGCTTAAAATAATGTGGTGTCTGACTAGCACTCTGGCGCTCGGTGCCACAGATTTCAGGTTCAAGTCCCGGCTGTGTCATGGATGTTTGTAGTGGTTCGGAATCCCCTTTAAACCGTAGGTTCCAGTCCGTAGAGCGTTGCGGGGACATTGTTACTCCACGTCCGTGGCTTATCTTCAAGCTACACGCGCCCCCTGGGTGGTGCAAAGTGAGCAACGTCGGTGCAGCCCTATGGCATAAAAGATCACGGTCTATTTGCCAGCTGCATTAGAATAATATATATATATATATTTCTATAGATTTATGAAGTGAACATTTTTAGCATACTGCACCTATATAGATAATAATCTTAATCTTTATATTATAAATTTTTCTAACAAATTAAGATTTTTTGTATGCTGCATCTGTATGGATACCCTTCCTAATCTTTAGCCCCTCATTATCAATTTTTGTATCAAATTAAGATTTTTGAACATGCTACATTCTGTATAGATACCAATCCTAATCCTTTATCCCCTCATTATCAATTTTTATTTCAAATTGATATGCTGCCTTTATATACTGCTGTATCTAAAAAGTAAGACCAATTTTCAATTTAAACTTCCTGGGCCTTATGGAATTTCATTTTTTTTTTTTTCTTTTTACGTTGCTGGTACTGTCCTTGACATCTGTGTGAAATTTGACTTTAAAATATTCCTTAGTGTTTGAGTTACGCTTGGCTTTGTGAGACATTAAAAACTGATTCCGGCGATTTTCGAAATGACTGAATTCATTGAGCAAAGAACTTGCATTACATTTTGTTTGCGGAAACGTATAGAATGTTGCAGAAGGCATTCGGTGAGCCTTCCTATATAGGAAATAAAGATCTGGTGCTTGCAAACCATCGATATACAATAAGAGACCTTGCTGATGATGTTGCAATTTAAAAAGTATCGGCCAATTCAATTTGGGCCTCAAACGCATCAAATATCGATTGGTACCGAAAACACTGAATGTGCCAGCTCACACTGCATTGATTCTTCGTCTTTTTCGCCAAAAATGAAACCCATATCGTTCCACAACCACCGTATTCACACCGTGCGACTTCTGACTATTCCCTGAATTCAAAAGTCCACTCGGGGGGCCCCATTTTGAGTCGATGGAAGAAATTCAACGTGAATCGGCGCGCGCTTTGAAGGCCATCCTGCCAATGACTTTTTAGTATCGGCAGGGATGGCCTTAGTAGTAGTAGTAGCAGTAGTTGAGGATTGGAAAAAAAGTTGGCATAAGTGTATTGTGTCTGGAGGGGATTACTTTTTGAATTCGATGAAATAAATTTGGATGAATAAAGATAGTCTTGAAAAAAAAATAATAATTGGTCTTACTTTTTGGGCACTTCAGTATATATACCTAATGAAGTTTTTGAATATATTGCATCAAATCAATAACCATCGAATAATAAGGATAATATTTTCATTAACTTTTTTTAATCAAGTGAAACTTTTTAGCATACTGCGCTTATGTAGACGCCAATCCTAACCTTTATCTCCACATTACCAATTTCTATATCCAATTACGATTTTTAACGTGTAGCATCCATGCAGATATTCGTTCGCAGCCATTAACGGCACCACGCCACTAGTGCCCGGAGTGCGTGCGGGGGGACTCGGACAAATAATTCCATTGACATCCTTTCATCGCTCAAAGAGGACTTCAGCAGGTATCCGAGAGAGCCCACATTCCGAACAAGAATATCCACTTGCTACCACCCAATTAAACGCGCGCGCCGGCCCCGCGATAATTATTAGTTTTGAGAAATGTCTCCGCATTCGGAAGACATAAAATTACGCTGCGACGTCGCGAAAACTGTCACGAGGAAGGAGGGGGGCCAGAGAGAGGGGGTCGTCTAAATTGTATTACTGGACTTTCTGCTGCTCGCAGGGAAGGGTGCATAGCTAGGATGTCTGCAGCTCTGCGAAAAGCGAATAGAAATTAAATATTTATATCCTAAGAATGCGGTAAAGTCTCTCATTAAATTACAATCCTCATGTGGAGAGGTGGGCTTTTGATGATGGCTCTTGGAGATTCTGAACATCGTTTTCGCATTTCCGATAAATTAGCGGATCCACCGATGCTTCATGAATATTTCTTTTGTGGGGGTGTCTTCGGACTTCTGGAATAGGGTGGCAGGCCCCGAACGGGGGTGGGTTTTGTTGAGAGAGAGAGAGAGAACGATATCTCGCTGAGGATTTTTGGAATGTCGGTCTTGTTGTGGTTTAAATTGTGATGGAGATGAATGGATTTGGATCTTGGATGTCGAGATGGGTTTCTGTTTCAGAGGGGGTGGAGAGTGTAGGGGTGTGAAGGGGAAGAAAATCTTTGGCAATTGAGATCCTCTGAATAGGTGTCCCGAAGCTTGCTTAATTTGCGAAAGTAATGAGTAAAGTGGGAGGCATAATAGGTGATTTAAAAAGCACTGGAAAATTGAATTTTGCTCGTTTTCTCATTAAATTAGAAAACAAGGTGTCAAATAAAGGTTTGAAAGGGATATGAAATGATGGCATGCACAGAAAGTTGAATAAAGTAGCATTGTGGATAAATAATGTAACATAAAAGCAGGGTTGATTAGTAAATATGTTGTTGTTTATTTTGATTAATAGTGTATTTTAAAATTGATATATTATTTATTTTGTTAACAAGAAAAGGAGACGTTTCTTTTAATTTAAAAAATAATATCTGAAAATTACATTTTTCTTTCAAATTGGAATAAAAATTCCCAAATGTCCATATGTTCTAACGATTCTACATATCTAACATACATTAAAGTCAATCTTTGATTAATATCTACCATTCTACATTCTAACATACATTGTAAATATTGACTAATATCTACCATTCTACATTCTAACATACATTGTAAATATCTGACTAATATCTATCATTCTACATTCTAACATACATTGTAAATATCTGACTAATATCTACCATTCTACATTCTAACATACATTGTAAATATCTGACTAATATCTACCATTCTACATTCTAATATACATTGTAAATATCTGACTAATATCTACCATTCTACATTCTAACATACATTGTAAATATCTGACTAATATCTATCATTCTACATTCTAACATACATTGTAAATATCTGACTAATATCTACCATTCTACATTCTAACTAACATACACGTAAATATCTGACTAATATCTACCATTCTACATTCTAACATTCATTGTAAATATCTGACTAATATCTACCATTCTACATTCTAACATTCATTGTAAATATCTGACTAATATCTACCATTCTACATTCTAACATACATTGTAAATATCTGACTAATATCTACCATTCTACATTCTAACATACATTGTAAATATCTGACTAATATCTACCATTCTACATTCTAACATACATTGTAAATATTTGACTAATATCTACCATTCTATATTCTAACATACATTGTAAATATCTGACTAATATCTACCATTCTACAGTCTAACATACATTATAAATTCTGACTAATATCTACCATTCTACATTCTAACATACATTGTGAATATCTGACTAATATCTACCAATATACATTGTAAATATCTGACTAATATCTACCATTCTATATTCTAACATACATTGTAAATATCTGACTAATATCTACCATTCTAACATACATTGTAAATATCTGACTAATATCTACCATTCTACATTCTAACATACATTGTAAATATCTGACTAATATCTACCATTCTACAGTCTAACATACATTGTAAATATCTGACTAATATCTACCATTCTACATTCTAACATACATTGTAAATATTGACTAATATCTACCATTCTACATTCTAACATACATTGTAAATATTTGACTAATATCTACCATTCTACATTCTAACATACATTGTAAATATCTGACTAATATCTACCATTCTACATTCTAACATACATTGTAAATATCTGACTAATATCTACCATTCTACATTCTAACATACATTGTAAATATCTGACTAATATCTACCATTCTACATTCTAACATACATTGTAAATATCTGACTAATATCTACCATTCTACATTCTATCTGTAAATACTAATATCTACCATTCTACATTCTAATATACATTGTAAATATCTGACTAATATCTACCATTCTACATTCTAACATACATTGTAAATATCTGACTAATATCTACCATTCTACATTCTAACATACATTGTAAATATCTGACTAATATCTACCATTCTACATCTAATATACATTGTAAATATCTGACTAATATCTACCATTCTACATTCTAACATACATTGTAAATATCTGACTAATATCTACCATTCTACATTCTATACATTGTAAATATCTGACTAATATCTACCATTCTACATTCTAACATACATTGTAAATATCTACCATTCTACAGTCTAACATACTAAATATCTACCATTCTACATTCTAACATACATTGTAAATATCTGACTAATATCTACCATTCTACATTCTAACATACATTGTAAATATCTGACTAATATCTACCATTCTACATTCTAATATACATTGTAAATTCTTATCTACCATTCTACATTCTAACATCATTGACTAATATCTACCATTCTACATTCTAACATACATTGTAAATATCTGACTAATATCTACCATTCTACATTCTAACATACATTGTAAATATCTGACTAATATCTACCATTCTACATTCTAACATACATTGTAAATATCTGACTAATATCTACCATTCTACATTCTAACATACATTGTAAATATCTGATTAATATTCTACATTCCTAACATACATTGTAAATATCTGACTAATATCTACCATTCTACATTCTAACATACATTGTAAATATCTGACTAATATCTACCATTCTCAATATTGACTAATATCTACTCATTCTATATTCTAACATCATTGAAATATCTGACTAATATCTACCATTCTACATTCTTATACATTGTAAATATTTGACTAATATCTACCATTCTACATTCTAACATACATTGTAAATATCTGACTAATATCTACCATTCTACAGTCTAACACATTGTAAAATCTAATAACATAAATATGACTAATATCTACCATTCTACATAACATACACTAATATCTACCATTCTATATTATCTACCATTCATTCTAACATACAAAAGTCTACCATTCTACATTAACTTAAATAAATATCTGATTAACATTCATTATAAATTCTAACGTATACTGAAGTTAATATTGATTAATATCTAACATTCTATATGTCCAACATACATTGAAATCAATATCTGTTTAATATCTAACATTCTATATATCTGACATACATTGAAGTCAATATTTGATTAACATCCAATATTTACACATCTAACATACATTGAAGTAAATATCTAATTAATATCCATCATTCTACATATCTAATATACATTGAAGTCAATATCTGATTAATACTTGTTAATACAACTTACAAATGTTGTAAATTTCATTTTTATTGGAGAAGTACTAGAGATTTCTTAATCGGTGAGATTTTTTAATGTCATGATGAAGAAATTAATGTAAATAAAAATCCTCAACATATTCAAAAACCTGTCTCACATCACTCTCTCTTTAAACCAATTTTAAATATTTTTCACGATTAATTTGAATAGTTAGAGATTAAAATTTGAAACTCTCAAATTCTTGTTATAGTAGAACCATACGTGAATAATAAGTCATTATCAGGACATATACGTAAACCTTCAAATGTCAATGAATCATGGAGACATAAGATATAGAGAGATTTTAAAACAGCACTATAAATACCTAATGGAAGATAATCTCTCTTCTGTAATGTAATAAGCATCTTGTTTTTGCAACCTAGGGTGCAATTATAGTAACATCTACACCTTTACCACAAAAATAAGTTCTGATAGTCATAGAGAAAAGCCTGATATTCATTAAAGTCATTAATTTTATTCCTAATTTTCGGACCCTGACGGCCAAGTGGATAGTGCTCTGGAGCTCGGTGGTCGATCACAGGTTTCGAGTTCGATTCCCGGCGAGATTCCTTTGTTAGTTAAAAGTACAGATCATGAATACATTGCACAAAAAGCAACATTGCTTAATAAGGACTATCAATAATACTGTCAATATATGGTATAAAGGAGCCTGATGGCTGAGTGACTAGCGCTCTGGTGCTCGGTACAACAGGGTTCGAATCCCGCCAATGCCATGGATGTTTGTAGTGGTTCGGAATCCACTTTAAACCGTAGGTCCCTGTCTAATAGGATCGTAGAGCGTTGTGGGGGTAGTGTTACTCGCGTCCGTAGCATATTTTCAAGTTACATGTGCCCCCTGGGTAATACTGAATAAGTAACGTCGGTGCAGGCCTTGCTTAATGGTATATAAAGAGAACTGTTTAAGTATTTTCCAGCTGCATTAGAAAAAATTATTTCTGATTTTGAATTATGCTGAAAGAATTATTATATAGCATAAATAATTATATAGCATTTTCATATGATAATAGTAATAGTTTAAAGTATTGCCCACTATTAGCTAGACTTAAAAAGGTACCTTAGTTAATATAGCGTTATTTTAATTTTTTATTTTAATACAGCTGGCAAATACTTAGACAGTTGTCTTGGTTGCCTTAAGGCTAGCACTGCACTGACATTACTCACTTAGCACTACCCAGGGGGCGTGTGTAACTTGAAGATAAGCTACGAACGCGTGTACCCTACCCCCCAACGCTTTCCCTACGATCCTATTACCGGGACTACCGGTTTAAAGTGGATTCCGAAAACCACTCAAGCAACCATGGCACCGCTGGGAATCGAACCCGAAACTTGTCAGTACCGAGCGGCATTTTCATATCATAGTAGTAATAGTTTAAAAAGGATTGCCCACTATTAGCTAAGAAATACTTAAGGGTGCCATAGTTATTATAGCGTTAGTTTGATTGTAAAACCTTTATAGTATTCCCAATAAGAAATAATCAATAATAATGAGAATCCTTGCACAAAAAAAAAAATTCAATTTTTGGAAATAAAAAAATTTTATTGTGCCCTGAAAAATTGTCTGTCTATTCCAAAAATATCTTCTTTTTTTCCTCCAGGCCTTCCTCCTGTGACCGCATTTTGTCCACTCTGACAAACCCTCCTGACCCGTCTACTTCCCCTTTTCGGGTCGAGATGCTGTTCTCCACCCCCTCCTTCAAATCCTCTTACATCTCCACCATTCTTTACCATCCCCAAATCTTAACTCTATAATCGGATCATATCAGAAAGTTCTAAAAGTTCACCGGATTTCGTAAGATTCCTACCCTCCACCATGGAGACCCCCTTCCTGCCACCCTTTAGTCGCAGAAGACAGGACTTTTTTTCTTTTCCAGTCCTGCTGGATAAAAATGTCATCCACTGTTATTACTTTTTTTTTCTTCTTCTTTTGAATTTTTATTTCTTTTTTTGCAAATCTCGGAAGAGATTTTAAAAGATTTGGAAAACAATGGTTATACCCAACGCGCGTATAGCTGGTACTGGAGTACTCTGTTGAAGCAGCTACTACGTACTAGATCGATGGCTTTTGTCAGATGAAATGTTAGTAGAGAGAGTTTTGCGATTAGAGTTTTGTACGTCGAAATGAGAAGTATTAGTTTCCATTAGCTACAGCGTGAGTAGATTTAGAAAGTTTTATTCTATTACCATGTCTTTTTTTACAAAAAAATTTTTTTTGCTCTTGTGAAGTTTGTTTGCTGGAGTTTTGTTCGAAAGAATTTTAATCTTTGGCAACTATTCTGTTTTTAGCTAAGTACAGACTTTTCACCAGAAAGCTTAGATAAACAAAATATTATTATTGTAAGCATCATAAGGTAACTCGAAAATGTAAATAAAAAAAGGTAACTCGAGTTTTAGTTTCATGAAAAAAAAAAAAATGAACTAACATGAAAAAATAATTAAAAAACTGCATAAAAAGAAAAATATCTGCTTTTATCAGATTTGCAATAATACAGTTTTGCTTGATAAAATAAGCTCGAAAATATTTTTAATATAAAAAGTATTTGCTAATGAATTCTAATTTCTAAATAATCATAACTCAAATTTTAAGATAGAAAGCATTGTACATATTTACAACATTTTTGTCATTGTTAATTACTTTTATATAATTTCACTGTATCAAACATACTAACAGTATGCTTGAGAAAAATGTTTATATGTAGTCATCTACGACTTTTTGTTTCTGTTGAAGACTTTTTTTAAATTTAGGTGTCGTGAGAGTTTTTAAAGACTCTCATGTAAAATGCTCTCACACTGATGCTGCGATGAGTGTATATCTAATTTTTGTATGTTCGTATAAATATTATATTAGAAATTGAGCTTTACCTCTTAATCTCAAAATTCCAATCTATCTCTCTTATCTTCGTCCAGTATTAGCTTATGCAAGCCCAGTTTGGGGTTCTGTTGCCCGTACACATTTTGAAATTATTCAAAGGCTTGAGAACAAAACTCTCAGAATGTTAACCAATTCATCCTGATACTTTCGTCATGACGATATTAGACGAGTCCTCTCGATTCCAAGTTTAAGACAATTTGTTCACAAAATTTCTACTCAATTCTATAATGATATGAAACATCAATAACCCCGTTTTAAATATCCTACAAAATTACGATTATGATATTTCTTCCCGCAAACATAGCAAAAGACCTCGCACTGTTCTAAATATTTTAAATCAATTCCTTACAACTGCCTAGATGAAAAAGTTCTCTTTTCTCCTAATTTGACCTTTGCTCATTCTGTTTTTTTATTGATTTATTTTTTTTTTATTTCATGCAACTGATTTCATTAACATCTACACTTTTGAAATTTTGTTATTTTTCATTTTATAATTTTATTAAATAAATAAATCTTTTTTAAAAAAGGGCATTTAATTATCTATTTTTCTTATTAACTCAAAGGGCATGAGACCACCGCTATGTTTCAACATTTTACAGTGAAGGAGCTAGTGGCTGCTACGCGGCCAAGGATCTTCGTGTTAATCTACAATAAGAGAAATATTATATTAATATAATATCTTTTATAATTTTCGATAAATTAATCGATTAATTAATATCTATAAATAGATTAAGGAGTAGTTACTCATCGCGATGTCAAAAAGCAGTTTCTAAGCTTGGTTATAACAAATACTAAAACTATAAGAAACTTTTGACTGTGTAACTTGCATAATATTCTACTTAGATTTGGGGTTAATTTTAATTCCTGTAAGCTCTGCAATTTTTTTCTTTTAAAATTTTCATCTGCAATAGTATATATAAATAAGATTGGTGGTAAATTTTAAATAACAATTTATAAACTTGTTTCTT
Organism: Caerostris extrusa; assembly: GCA_021605095.1. Lineage (NCBI taxonomy): Eukaryota > Metazoa > Arthropoda > Arachnida > Araneae > Araneidae > Caerostris > Caerostris extrusa. The sequence goes on from BPLR01016547.1 coordinate 19,401, forward strand.
TGAATATATAAAGAATACTTTGATTAGTGTGTAATAAATAAATTCTTACAATGTTTTATAAGCTTTGATTTGCCTTGCAAAATAAGTATTTGACC